>VSDK01002553.1:1321002-1342124 GCA_009767595.1 Symbiodinium kawagutii | reverse complement strand
GTTTCACATTTCCGAAGTCTCCTTCTATGGCAGCCATTCTGGCTAGATCCTACAAACCGAAGTATGCACACCTAGACCTAGAAGTTCTCTGTTGAAGTTCCTAGGAGTCCCTGTCGTTGCAGGGCTCCGCTACCATATCAAAGTATTGAAGTCCCAGATACTTACCTACCAAGAAGTCACCAGAAGTTCTAACCCAACACACTCAGGCTCAACCCTGAAGTTCACTCTGAGTCAGCAGAAGTCTTTTCCTCATGTGGCCTTGAGCCAAAGCATGAAGTGATGCTCTGGTCTCTGAAGTACACCGTAGCCATACGAAGTGTGTATGGAGACATGTATCTTGACAAAATCTGCAGTTCCAACCAACCAACCAACCAACCAACCAACCGACCGACCAACCAACCAACCAACCAACCAACCAACCAACCAACCAAAGAATCAGCCAGCCATCCCCAACCAGGCAACCAACCGCAAACAACCATGCTCAACCAAGCACTCGCAACCAACTATGCTCAACCAACCATCCTCAACCAACCAACCGCAACCAACCATCCTCAACCAATCAACCTACCAACCGGAGAGTGCACGATTAACAAACAAGTGGGATGATTCCATAATATTCCATATAATTTCTGTAGTTACTATGGTTATCCCAGATCATTTTGCTTATGACGACTGTGGTCAAAAGGGATGGTGATGATGTGAATGATGATGGCGATGGTTATGATGATAACAATCTGGCAATGATTTTACCGAGCTTTGTCATAGAGCCCGGGAACATTGGACACAGCTATCGCCCACAAATCATAATTTGTTGGATGGTCCCCTGGGTGCATATTCAAATCGTCTATCAGATTGCATTGGCTAATGCTGGCAAATCATGCTTGCCGATGCTTCGTCAAAAGGCGTTCAATTTCTGCATGGGAGAGCAGGTTACGCTTGATTTAAGCAAGACTCTTACTTGAAGGTTGGCGACCATTCTTCATGGCCCCTTCCAAAACTTCAATGACGTTGGGTGATAAAAAGTGGGGGATGGCTGGTGGAGTGGGCCCTTCGGTCCAGTCTTGTGAGCCACAGTGTTCAGGGAGACCATCTGCTGAAAGATGTAGTCAGAGATTGGCGATTATGTCTGAACCACCCACGTCTAACTTGCCAAACTATCCTGTACGCCTGTACGCAACGCATCGGTAGCTCGTTCTTTTTTGGACTGAGGATCAGGTTGTTTGGGCGCATTGGGGGCTGTGACTTGGTAACGCTCCAAAGCTAGAAGGGAGCGGAGCTGAATCCCTATATGCTAATGAGATAGCCGGCGTCGCCTATAGACACGCAGCCTCACCCGTGACCCTTTCTTTTCCCCGGGTCGAAACACAGAGGAGCGCGCCAGCCCAGCTGTGAATGGCCGGAACTTGCATGTTAACCGATTGACGCGACGAATTTCCATCCGGTCGTTTTTTTGCCAGCGGTTACCTGCCAAATGGTCTTTTTGCTCGCAGCCGCATTGTCACTTTTGTCCATCGGCGTTCTCCCGTCATCCTTGTCTTGTGCATTTTGATGCGTGTCAACTCTTGTCGACCGAGTAGATCGCGATTGAGCAACCATTGGCCACTTTAACGGGCAGTTGTTGTGACACAGTCGTATGAGATTTTGTCAGCATGGTTGAACATGATCAACGATTGTTTTATTGTTGTTTGCTCGCGCTGAACTACAGCGAGGACAGGCAAGGCGAATATCCAAATTAACGAGGACAGCAATAAGATAGGAATGAAGGAATCAAGTTGGACCCCGGTCGTTTCGGAAAAGAAAAATTCAGTCTCCGATTTTGTTTTCGGTGCAGCGGCGTTTCTTTGGTTTATGCGTCATCATTCGGGACTGGCGCCAGGAGGGGTTGATCCGACACCACGAGCTTCCACGGAACCACTTGTCGCATTGAATTCATATTCTTGCAAGGTTGCTGAACCCTTTTGCGTTCATAGCGATGTTTTTGGTCACTTTGGTGTCATTACTGTGGAGTATGGACGATTTCAATCCATTTCATTGCTTACACGGCCAACAGCACACACGGTTTATCTACGGTGCTTGTCGGCGCCTGTCGTATTCAACCGATCCTTGATTGTATGGCGTTTCCGGCAGAAACGCTGAAACAATTCACCAGCAACAAGCAACCATCAACCAGTGCTACATTCATCACTTCAGAAATCCTGAAATCAAAAAAGCAAATCAACCTGATTTTTATTCGTGTGTCCTGTAAACTGCCCTTGGTTGGTTTCAAAAACAATTTGACCGAACGAAATCGTTAATGAAGCGAACTGCTTAAATGTTCAATGAATATAACGTGGGGAGGTGGTAAACACGGTTTTCGCATTTAAACAGCGGGAAAGACAAAGAAAACAATGAACTAATTTGGGTATGTTTGGTTGTTTGTTTTTTCTTATAAGTATGAACCAGTTTTATCAACCACTCATTTTTGCCAATCGTTCATTACTATTCCTCGGTTATATATTTTCCAATCTTATTAATGTTGGTTTCTGATTAGTGTAACCCCCCCTAAAGTAATGAAAATAGATGAAACCAACAGGTAGATACTAATCAGAAACCAACATTATCCACCACCACATCCACCACTGCGTCAACCACGAAGTTCCCTTCAGCAAGGTCATGGCACGCGCCCTGCCCATCGCTTTGCTTTGCATCGTCGCCTCCTTGCTGGGCACGGGACCCGGCGACCATGGTCGGGGTGACGACCAGGTGATGCCGAGCCGCGATGTCCTTAAGCAACGGCCTTAGGCATCACCTAGTGATGGTTTAGTTGATCATTAAAGGTCACTAAGGTGATACCAACCATGAATCTCTGTATCAACTTGTTAAATGTTAACTTAGTTATAACCATCAGCCATAAACACCGGACACTTCTGCTTATCATAATCACTACTGTAATGATCCAGGACAATGGCGCTTAAAGACAACCTCGTGGCACGTGACATGATCATGCATCAAGCCCTTCTGGTACCAAAGGATCAACAAATGGTTTCTCAACATAGGGAAGCCCCAGAATGCTTGGTTTTTGATGGTTTATCACTATAGTTGGTACTTTCTTAGTTGATGGTTAGTTTGATGATCACCGGTCGTAACATGTCGTAAAGAATGGTTAGTTTGATGGTTGATTAGGTGATGGTTAGTTGATGAATCTTGATGTTGCATCTACAGTTATGGGGTTTTTTGATCCCTGTGATACTTTTACTAAGATGGGTCGTAGTAAACATGAAAATGCACACATGTTGGAAAAATGCGCATGCAAAACCAGGATCGAACAGCATTTGGACGATAGGTGGGTTGGATTTCGCAAATCTTGGGTATGGCCTCGAAAAATCTACCTGGGCATTGGTGTGGGTCATGAGTCAGGGTCGTTCAGGATGCATACCTAGATCTTCCTCAGGCAGGAATTTCAGGCCGAGCTGATTCAGACTGAAATTTCAGCCCGACCTCTCTTTTTGCCCGAGTGAGATTTTTCGCCCGAATTGTTTTTTCAATAAGTTCATTTGGGATAAAAATGTCAACAAAACCCTCTAAAATAATTCCAACATTAGAATCCTAAAAACTGGTTTTCGGGTTGTTTCGCCCGTTTAGCGCAAATATTTGCCTGTTTAGTGTTTTTTTTCGCCCGAATTGTTTATCCCAAAAAACTATGTTTCATAGAAATGTTATTTCAACCTGTTGGAAAAGGATGTGTCTGAAAGCTTGAGAAATATGTTTTCGCCCGAATTTGCTCTCAGGCAGAAATTCTGCCCGATATGCCTTCAGGCTGAATTTTGACTTCAGGCTGAAATTATAGCCTGAAAGAAGATGCAGGTATGCGAATCAATTATCAATGGGCAAAAATGAGCAGAACTCAATGACACATCAGCAACTGATATTTATTGCATAGATCATTGTTTGGTACATTTTTAATGGCCAACGATACATAATTAGTTGGATATCATCATTCGAATGTCCGAATGGATCAAGGTTGTGGCTGCTGTTTTCAATGATGTTCGTCCCCACCTGGGAGTTTAATTTGTGGAGCTATCAATAATATCAATCAGGTTTCAGGATTCTGATTCTGATTGACTTTGAAATGGTCAAGTTGATGTTTGCTCAAAACTCCCTGCCAGAATCAACAATGAATCATAGTGGAAAGTTCAGATTTGTTCCAAGTACTGGACTCTTGTCCCCATGGCTCGTCGCAGTCATCCGAACAAAAATGCACTGGGTGAGATGGTGGGTATGATTGTTAATCGATGATGGTCAATATTCAGACATGACACTGGGTCACAGTGGTTGACATTGAGTTGGTCTCACAAAAGATAGCAGATCATCATATTGTACATAAAGCATGTGGATCAAACATGTGGTCAATGCATGTGTCATCACAACCTGGTTCCCGATTGGAGTGTTTCAAAACATTTTTTTGAGGCAGAAACGAAACTGTTTGAAAGTGTCGTGCTATTAAATGTTGCTGGTGAATATGAAGTCTTTTCGGTTTAGTCGAGCTTTCCCAATGGCAATCATTGTAAGGGCTCCGCCCCCTGCCGCCGACCCCTGGCTGTGAAAGCTGGGCGTGTCCAACAAGTACCAAGGCCAACTCAAAGCCACCCCTTCGCCACAGCAAATCCCCATGTTTGGGCGTGTCCAACAGGTACCCGCCCAGCAATGCAGCAGTGCCAAACGTAACCTACAGGAACCATTAAACAAAGAAGTAGTCTGCAACCAAACCCTTGGCAAAGGCCAATTCGAAGCCACCCCTTCGCCACAGCAAATCCCCATGTTTGGGCGTGTCCAACAGGTACCCGCCCAGCAATGCAGCGCAGCCAAACGTAACCTACAGGAACCATTAAAAAAAAGAAGTAGTCTGCAACCAAGCCCTTGGCAAAGGCCAACTCGAAGCCACCCCTTCGCCACAGCAAATCCCCATGTTTGGGCGTGTCCAACAGGTACCCGCCCAGCAATGCAGCAGTGCCAAACGTAACCTACAGGAACCATTAAAATCAAAAATCATATTGTTTTGGTTCTCCTCTGGCGCGCTCCCCCGCTGAGATGCTGGGGTCGGCGGATATAGTGAGTTTACAAAGATTGCGGGGCGGAAAAAATGAAACAATCTGTGGGTTGCGGATGATCGGAGTTTGTTGTTTCAAACTGGCATGCTTACCATATAAAGAAGAATGTTAGTTGTTTCTTTTTCACATTTGTGTGCATTCGCAAGTACCATGAGAAACTGGTCAAAAGAGTTTGAATCATCTACCTTGGTGACATGTTGAACATCATGTGGATTTCATGTCGATATGATGCTGCCTGTTTGTTTTGACGTTCACATCAAGTCATCGAAGCCAGAAACATGAAATTCACAAAATTTGGGTAAGTTCAGCGCGAATGCTGGGCTGAAAGATATTGAAAGACATCGTGTTCTATTTTGTGTAGACAAATCATCCTATACTTGTTTGGTGTAGACAAGACAGACACAAAATTCGCATTTGTGCTGTGGATAGGCTCAGCCTATAGGTCCAAGGTGGGTTTTGTGGAGCCGTTTGGTTCAGTGCGATCTAGCCTCGAAATTGCAAGACGTCGTTTGCAAACATGCGCTTCAGCGCCTGTGTACTTGCCAGCGTCCTGGTGGGCCATGCCTTCGCAATGCGACATGGCATGGACGATGAGAAGCAGGACACCTTTTTCTGCCTAAAACGTGCAGACAAGAAAATAGATTCGCCGACTGTGTTATGATTGCTGGCCTTGCGGCTGGCCTTGCGGTCAGCGTTGAACAATTCGACCAAGACCAAGTTCTTATAATCAGGACAAACAACACCAAGAAAGAAAGACCAGACATGACTGGTGATTCAATTTTAGAGTTGCTGTGACATTCTAGCAAGTGGGGTCCCTTGGGGTCCCTTGTTGCAGTTAGGATCATGTGCAGAGCGACCGGGCCGATTTGGGTCGGAGTCCTTTGCACACCGCCGCGGCCAAGGGCGATTCGAAAGCCGTGAAGGCGAAAGTGCGCAGAAATCCTTTGCACAGAAAGCCATGAAGGAAACATGTAGTGACTACACTGTAGTCCATTTGCACATAGAAAATCAGAAATACATAGAAATAGGAATCTACACTCCAAATAATAGGCGTTGAAATACCCGTGCAGCAGGACGGTCGTGTGTTTGGGGGAGAAGACATGATACTGGCCCACTCAGAACATCGAAAAAAAGACATTGATTTCTTGCGTATGAACTGAAGACTGAAGGAGTATCTGTGGTAGGAAGCACTACATTGATATATTGTGAAGGGGCACGTTCACAACGGTATATAATGATAGAAACCGATCCCTACACATGTTGGTGGATGTCTTGTAGATTTGAACGATTCGCTTTAGAAAGCATACAGCATGCGGACAATGCAGAAGTATTTGCAAAGGCAAACCTGGTTGACAATCTGCTGAGAAAACAGGCCTTTGTGAAGATCTTTGATCATGAGAGAGTACTCACAAGGAATCAATATTTTGTGTTTGGATGTCCAGGGGATGCAATTGCAGGCTCTACTAGATGGTGGAGCTGATGTCAACGCAGCGGCAGGATGGTATCAGGAGACACCTTTGCACGTGGCAGCTCAGGAAGGGCATGCTGAGGTAGTGACATGGCGTGTGTTGTTTGGGGTCCAGTTGGTCGCTTTTAAAGGGTTATCATGACCGTTTTGGCAGAGAGCGAACGTGATTGATTTTCTCGTCTCAACTCTTGCCATTCTTGCCCGCAGCATTCTCTTAGGTGAAGATGCTTTTGGAGCACAAAGCAAAGGTTGACGAGAAAAACAAAAATGGGTGGACACCACTCTTCAATGCCGCGCGCTATGGGCATGCAAAGGTGATGAAGCTTCTGGTGGATGAAGGAGCAGATGTCAATGCGGAGAACCAACACCACCAGACTCCCTTGCATTTGGCCACTTGGGATGGCCATGCCGATGCGGTGGAGTTGCTTTTGGAGCATCAAGCCAAGGTCAATGTGAAAGATGATTACGGATCCACTCCCTTGATTACGGCAGCTCAGAACAATGCCAAAGTCGTGGAGATGTTGTTGGACGCCAACGCAGAAGTCAATGTGAAATTGGACCAATATGACACGACTCCCTTACATCAAGCAGCCAAAAAGAACCTCCCTGAAGTGGTGAAGATGTTGGTTGCCAAGGGTGCAGATGTGAATGCTAGAGACTCTGAAGGCAAGACACCCTTGGATTATGCCAGCGAAGAGGTCAAGCAGCTCTTGACTGGGCATGGTGCTGTGGAAGGGGATTCCTGGTCCTGGAGGGTCAAAAATTTGAAGAAGCAACTCCTGGGTTGAGATCACTGAGCTGTGCAATCCCGGACCATCGATTCTAGAAAAAAAGCTGCGTACACCGCTGTCGTAGTGAAGGGGAGGTTGGAGAAAAGCTTTGGGTTGTTGAAAATTGTTAAAAGAATCGACGAGAGGCAATGGAAAGTCATGAACACCACAACTTCTGGCAAGAAAACAATCTAAAGTTTCAGAATACAGTAATTTTTTAGTTTTTTTTTCAGAATCAAATCATAGAGAAGTGACTTCAGTGGCTGAGGCACCCGCAGAAAAGCTCAGCTCCTCGTGGCCTTGGAGATGGAACAGCGTGGCATCTCAGGGACATGTGGTGGAGCTGTGACTCTCTGATGATCTATCAAAACAGGGGTACCCCATAAAATGGATGGTTTATTACGAATAATGGGGTTACCCCAGTTATCATCCATTCTATTAGTCATGTTTTAGTAAAAGCTCATCATAACTTGGGAGTTCCCCAATTCAAGAAACCACCTTGGTCTGGGCGTCTGTCGGCGTTCGTGTTTTTCATGTTACCTGATATTTCAAGTTGCTATTTGTTTCATAATCTTGGATTGTATACTATTTGATGATGATTTGTTCATATTCTATTTATGTCCTTGCTTTTCCTGGAGTCCTTTCCAGGTACTCGTCCAAACCATGCACTCAGCAATATCCAAATCTAGACCGTTCAAGATGAATTGGATCCTGAAATCTCGCATTTTTGGCCTACTGTGATACACCCAGTGGTAAATCATCAGATCTGGGTCTATGGTGAATCATTATGCGGGGATTTCTCAAAATAGGGGACCACCAAAATGGTTGGTTTAATCATGCAAACGATTGGAAAAAGGATGATTTAGGGGTACCCATATTTTGAGAAACTCCCATGCAGGTACATGACCATGCTTATAAAAAGTTCGCGGGAACCCTGACGTTTGCCCGCGCTTGACTTGGAGCATTTCCCTACGTTAAAATTCCTGCGCAGGGCCGTTGTTTTTGAGTTTCTAAGTTAATAAACCTAAACCATAAACCCTAAAACCCTAAACCCTAAAACCCTAAAACCCTAAACCCTAAACCATAAACCCTAAAACCTTCAACCGTAAACCCTAAAGTCCTAAACCACAAATCACTGCGTATTGCCAGTGGTTTTGCAACTTCTCTAAGCCATCTTGACTTCGCACAACATCCTCCATTGCAGTGCCGCTTTATGGGTGTGGGCGAACGTCCGGGTTGAGGCGAACATGTTTTCTGACCAAACCGATTCTTGCCAAACAGAATCCTACCAACACTCATTTTTCTTCCCAAGCAGATCTTTCCCAACACATGTTCTTACCAAACCCATTCTTGCCACACAAGATGCGACCAACACATTTTCTTACCAAACAGGATCCCACCAACACATTTTCTGACCAATCAGATTCTTACCAACCTATCTTTCCCAAAAAGAAATCCCTTCGTAACTAAACTTCTTTTGACAACCCGGCAGCTTTCGTTCACCCCCCTTGGATCTCAAGTGTTGTTTGGCAAATGCTTGCACATGGATCAAATTCAGTTGTTTTGCCCCGCAAGTGACTTCGAAAGTATTTCAGGAGGAAGTTGCTGCAACTTGTGATGCGTTAGTGGGTGCCTCAGCCGTCCTCAGCCATTTGATTATAGTTTTGCTCAAAAGCAGACAACCATAAAGTTCAAAGAAACCGCCAGGTTTACTTGGGACTGTCGATGAATTAGGTACCAACAAATACCTGAAATACTCCCCAATAATAATGCGTAGAAGGAAAGCTACTAGTATGTTTCATTGTGTTTATCCAGAAACCCATGTCCACTGGAGTTGAGTTTAGCGAATTTAGGGATGCTACTACAGTCCACTTCCCGAGAACTGTGCCACAAAAGGCTAGACGGCTGAAAGCAGAGCGTAGCTCTTAGTTTGAGTGTTGACTTCGTCCAGGTGTTTCTGACGAAGGACTGAGAACCATAAGACTGCAACATGTGAACAGAAGGTATACAGAAACCCGCGTGCGGAAATGGTGCAGAAGTCTCCAGCGCCACTTGTTGCAAAGGATAATGACGTTTTCGGCAAATGATGTTCATTTACTTGCGCTGACCTTTCCTGTATTGCAGCCAGAGTCCCAGACAATGTGCCAAGAAAGTATGAGTTCGTGTTTTTTACAAGAACGGAACCCTTTGGTAGATCCATGATCCATACTGTATCAATAAATCCCAAAAATGTTTGCAGATCAGGAGCTATATATTGATGATAATATTTGGAGTGGTCGAGTTTGATGTGGGTTGCAATTAATTTCCTAGTTATCCTTGTTAACCACGGCAAATCCCCATGTTTGGGCGTGTCCAACAGGTACCCGCCCAGCAACGCAGCAGTGCCAAACGTAACCTACAGGAACCATTTAAAAAGAAGTAGTCTGCAACCAAACGCTTGGCAAAGGCCAACTCAAAGCCACCCCTTCGCCACGGTAAATCCCCATGTTTGGGCGTGTCCAACAGGTACCCGCCCAGCAACGCAGCAGTGCCAAACGTAACCTACAGGAACCATTAAAAAAGAAGTAGTCTGCAACCAAACGCTTGGCAAAGGCCAACTCAAAGCCACCCCTTCGCCACAGCAAATCCCCATGTTTGGGCGTGTCCAACAGGTACCCGCCCAGCAACGCAGCAGTGCCAAACGTAACCTACAGGAACCATTAAAAAAAGAAGTAGTCTGCAACCAAACGCTTGGCAAAGGCCAACTCAAAGCCACCCCTTCGCCACGGCAAATCCCCATGTTTGGGCGTGTCCAACAGGTACCCGCCCAGCAACGCAGCAGCGCCAAAGGTAACCTACAGGAACCATTAAAAAAAGAAGTAGTCTGCAACCAAGCCCTTGGCAAAGGCCAATTCAAAGCCTTCGCCACAGCAAATCCCCATGTTTGGGCGTGTCCAACAGGTACCCGCCCAGCAATGCAGCAGTGCCAAACGTATAACCTACAGGAACAATCAAAAAAAGATGTAGTCTGCAACCAAGCCCTTGGCAAAGGCCAATTCAAAGCCACCCCTTCGCCACAGCAAATCCCCATGTTTGGGCGTGTCCAACAGGTACCCGCCCAGCAATGCAGCAGTGCCAAACGTAACCTACAGGAACCATTAAAAAAAGGAGTAGTCTGCAACCAAACCCTTGGCCAAGGCCAACTCAAAGCCACCCCTTCGCCACGGCAAATCCCCATGTTTGGGCGTGTCCAACAGGTACCCGCCCAGCAATGCAGCACTGCCAAACGTAACCTACAGGAACCATTAAAAAAAGAAGTAGTCTGCAACCAAACCCTTGGCAAAGGACAATTCAAAGCCATCCCTCCTCCACAGCAAATCCGTGAAAAAAAACAATAAATCTCCAACCAAACATTGGCAAAGGACAAGTCAAACACCCCTTCGCCGCAGCAAATCCCCGTGTTGGGGCGTATACAACAAGCGCCGGCTCAGAAATGCACCACTGCGAAACGAAGTTTCATGAAACAGACAAAATCAAAAATCATATTGTTTTGGTTCTCCTCTGGCGCGCTCCCCCGCTGAGATGCTGGGGTCGGCGGATTTTCACAATGAATCCTTCAAGTTTTGGACAATATTTGGATATTCTGATATTCTGTTTGTTCCGCGCGTACCACTGCCAACGGTTTGTTATATTATATATTCAAAGTGTCAGGAAACCCGTTTGTTGGGTGCTGCCGAATTCGATGAAATGCACCAGGGTGGAAGCGAAAGAAACATTTGTTCGATCTGAATAAGGCATTGGTATCTCAAAAATTGAACGTCCCTGCCCTTTTCATTGGTTGATGTCTTTTGTTTGATCTCTCAGCAAACTGGTTCGAAACAGTGCAATCTTGTCGCATAGGTCATCCAAAGCTTGATTTCTACAGCGTTACAGTAAACATTTATAGATATTGCTACGCTCAAATCGTTTGTTCATATGTTTGAACCACTTTGTGAACTGAATTTGTGACAAAGATTCGATTCAGACAAATGACTAGAAGAAGCTTTGGTGTGCGAGCAGCGTGGTCGCTACCGCACCCTTCAGACAAATGACTATATTTAGATGCATGGACTACATTTGGTGGTTTCTCAAAATAGGGACCCCAAACCATGGTTGGTTAGTTGATTTACTATTATAAACGATTCATATTAGGTGATTTGGGAGTGTCTCTATATATTGTCAGAAATCACCATTTGGTTGTTTGTCAAAATATGGGTACCCCGAAATCATCCAATAGTAATCATTGAGTAGTAAGAAACCACCATTTGTTTTAACTACGCAGACATTTCCCACTGGCCATTTGCGCGTCAAGGATCAGCATTCGTGACCCTGCCTGGCACTGCCAACGAGGCTCGGGCGTTGGCCATGACAGATTCCGAATAGAGTTCACCATGGGTCACCCACAAAGCATCACTACCTGGGTGGATTACAGCTATGAACTTAGCTGTTTAGCTTTTTTGGGATATGATTGATTTAGCAGGGGATCTAACAGCCACCAAGCTACTTGGTGGTTTTTGATAGTTTCCTCGGAAGAACAACTTGATGGAAACCATCAAAGAATAGTTGTTGAATAGTTATTTGATGGTTTATGACTATGCTACTACCACCAACTAGTTCTTGAATAGCTTTTTGAATAGTCATACAACCATCCTCAATCCTACTAGAACTAGTTGGTGGTTTTACAGTAAACCTTTTTCCCCTAATGTTTGGGATCGGTGATTGACGAGCATAGTTTTTGGGATGGCTCAGCCAACCACCGAGCAGTTCATTATTCACCAGTATCAATCATTATTGACCGCGAGTAGCCACTAATCTATTGTGGTTTTGAACCACCAATCAGATCATCATGGTTTAGTCTTCAAGTTCCAACTACGGGTGCGTTTGAGGGATCGGGAAATGTTCTTCCATCGACAACCCGTTGGACTTGTCAATAGCCACTCCCTTGGCACCAAAACGTCGTAGAAAATAAAGGTTTTGAGCATCCCAAGTATGGATTATACTCCATCAAAAGCAAGGACACTTGGGTGCCAATACTAGGCCCCGATCCAACAACAATCCGGGGTCCCACATGAGAAATGGGAGATTCAGTTGGCACCAACTGATGGTTGGTCTATGATGCCGAGTAATCGTTTGATAATTAATGATTGATGGTTAACAAGCTGGTTCATGAACGGGTCTATGATTCGATGATCAACATTCAAATTGTTAATTGTTATTTGTACTTGATGCAGCTTAGTTGGAGGCTAATAAGGGTTCGTGAATGGTGAATCATAGTTGGTATTGATTCTTCATGATGGCAATTCGTGGTTGACAGCGATTGATTGATTGCGAACAGTGAGTAAATGTTTTTGAATGGATGAGGGTGGTTATATAATGATGGTGATCAATATCAATGAGTAAACTCCCACAATCAACTTGCCGTAGCCGCGGATTTGCCATCAAATATGGCGGGGAAATCTACCCAATATTTCACAGCTGCGGTGTTAAAAACTGACACAGGTCACCAAGTGATTTTACATTCTTCAACCTAGCATTTTCGTTTGGAAGGTCTCAAAAGGTTTCAATTTCTTGTGAAACACGCACACGACTATAGCGATTCTCTCAGTGTATGTCAGTAATTGTGTGTGTATATGTATATATATATATAGCGGTGCATTATTGGTGATTTGTTTCAAAGATATTTACCTATTGTTATCATACATTATTAATTGATACCAAGCAACAGATTGTCAAAAAAGGAGCAAGGCAGTTGACCAACTATGCTGGAAATGTATGATTTGATTCCATTACTTGTCAAACAACTCGTTTTTTCCAGGGTCAACTGTTTGCACACTTTGTTTTGTTGGGTCATTGACTTTATGGTTCGTTTGGGGTCAGTTTTGTTTCAATTGATCTTAATTAATTGTTTAAGGATTTAAGGTCCATATTTTTGCAGGTTCGTGGGATGAAGATGTGACAATCACAATCCACTACTTGTATGTGCATCACAAAGGCGGGATGGTGCTGTCACGAGTCCTTCAAACTTGTGTTCCAGCACATCCAGATACGGTGGTTGGGTCTTGCCACCGCAATTTCAGCCGGCCCTTCTTGTTGATCGTCCCTTAACACTGGGTTTGTTCACATGGGTGTTTCTCAAAATAGGGGTACCCCTAAATCATCCATTAATAGTCATTTATAGCAATAAACCAACCATTTTTGGGGGTCCCCTATTTTAAGAAACACCAACATGATGACAACTTCTACTACAACCAATCTCAATTTCTCCAGATCTACGATGCACGGCCAGCGGCACCGATACAGCCAGTTGTAACTGCAAAATACTACGAGCGAAAGAACCAGTCACAAGCAACAACTGTCAATCACTACCCCATACGCCATAAACCAACCTGGAAGCTAAAGATACATTGATTTGAAGAAGCTAAACCAACCTGGAAGCTATAGCAAACTTAGAACCTGCTATGACTAAATCAGCAGGTATCGATTACATGTTCATAACCTGGACCTGCAGGTATCCACGATTTGTGGATAGCAGGTTCCAAGTCCTGCTATCACTAAATGGGGGTGTTTGTCACAATAGGGGACCCCCCAAATCATCCAAGTCATTCATCATCTACAGTCATTGTAGGTGGTATATCCTCTATTATTGCTTACTATCCCCCTTGCTAATAACCATTGTTCACCCGTGTTAACTGCTATAAACCAACCATTGTAGGTGATATATCCCCTCTTATTGCTTATAATCCCCTTGTTAATAGCTATTCTTATGTAGTCCTAAATCATCCATTTTTTGGGGCCCAGCATTTTGAGAAAACTCCCAAATCAGCCATCGTTCTCCTGAACTTTGCCGCACCAGGGAGCTGCCCTGCGCGGTGCATCAGTGACTGGACGAACGGCCACGCCATGATCCGATCGATCGATGGTTGATGGTTAAGAGTGGTGAATGATAGGGGAGAATAGGTCAATCATAGGGGATGATAGGTCGATCATAGGGGTTTGATAGGTCGATCATAGGGGTTTGATAGGTCGATCATAGGGGATGATAGGTCGATCAAAGTGGATGATAGGTCAATCATAGGTCATAATAGGTATAGATGTTCCAATTAACTACTCAATCTGGCTATGGGTCAAACAGTTAACCATCAATAATGGTGGATAATGATCAACAAAACTAGAGGGATAACAATGGTTAATGATGGGGGAACCAGGGGGACGGGGTTTTGACCCATAGCCATCTATTGACGGTTACCTATTGGCCATCATTGTTCACTAGTCAAATCTAATCAATAGGTATACAGTAGATGTTCCAATAGATTGGAATAGGATTGGCTGCCATTAAGTATAGGGAATGTGTTTCTTGACTGTTGGCCATCATCAATCAAGTATGGAGATGTTTTTTTTGATGCTATAGGGAACATAATTCATAATTATTGGTGAAGGAATGCAGAGGCTAATAGCCACATTGAAGGTTATCCTGAAGTTCCGTTCATTTGGCAGTGGGTCAAATCCCTGTACCCCTGCTTCCCCTCTCATTCATCAGGCTGCTTTCCCTCTAGTTTTGTTGGTGATTATCCCCTATTAGTTGGTTAACTGCTTGACCCGGTCGCTCGCCATTTGATGATGGTCCATGGTTATGGCTCACGTCACAAGGGGGGAGGGTCACGGGTCGTGGGGGATGGAACTTTCTCACGGTGCGACCCGGAACCTGGAAGGGGTCGCAGCCCCAGTTGTTGCTGTTGGATCAATGGCTGGTGGCCTGTATAACTTGGGCTGATCCCCTAGTCAAGTGATGGTGGTGATCCACTTTGCTGGTGATAAGGCTGATTTATGTGAAGTTGTTGGGTTGATGGGTAGCATAATTGACCCTCCCTGTGACTGCAAGAACGTACCCTCTCACTTGCATCGTTCGATATTCCACGCACAAATCATTACCCAGCAGGACCTCCAGCCGAAATCGTAAGCACCATTGGAGTATCGATCGTCACCATTCTTCGCAGCTCAATAGATTCTATATGGACCATGGATGGGTACTGGTCAGAAGTTGTCTTAAACTCCGGAAGAAGACACAAGCAATGAAAAAACAAGCACATAATAATAGATGTCATGATGAGTTACGTATGTTGATTCGTAAGTATATATTTATATATATATATATGTATTCATAGTAATAATGTATATATATATATACATATACATATACATTTATGTGTATATATATACACACATATACTGCTTCCCCATATAACTACAGATCAATGCTCACTATCACCGAACATCGGCAGACGAACAGCGGGACAAGAATAGCCCATAATTTTCATACCATCTCCCTGCTTCCCCACAGCCGAGGGCAGCAGTTCATTCTTGTCGTAACTTTTAAGGGATGGCAGCAGGCACCGGTCTTGACCCCGACCCCTTGGAATCTCAGAAATGTCATGACTCATGACAACAATTCGTGGTTTCTCAACCCAGTTTGGGAACCCCAGAAATGGATGGTTTATTGATACAAAAGGATCGGGATTGACATTTCCCCTACCATTTGAGGTACGTCATGTGTCCTACAGACTGCTGATCGGGGGGTGATTTGGTAGAAGCTAATGTGGGCATACACCCCCCAATTGGTACCAGGTACCGGTTTTTCGTAGAAAATCTGTCTTTTGGAGAAATCCATAATCAATTTGTAGGAGATTTGGAGTGTTGTTTGAGGGCTCTGGTGCTCTGGTTTTTCAGTTCTTCAATCGAGGTAGGTTGTAGGAAACACAAATCTGATAAATGTAGGTATTGTAGGTTTGCATGTTTTGCAGAAACAATTTTTTGAGGCGATGATCCCCAGGGATCCCCCGAAGTGCCCGGGGTTATATACTGGTCAAAACAACATGAACATCCTCGTGCCAATTTTCCGTACAGAATGGTAGGTTCCAGTGTTGTTCTTTTGCAGGATCAGGAGCTGGTTGCAGCAAGGTTTTTTGAACTCCAAGTGCCATTTCTTTGAACACTCTTAGTAAGACAATCTTGTAAGATACTCTTGTGGTGACCTCCTGTCGCTGACATCACCTTTTTCCCCCCAGGGTGTGCCCAGAAGTTCTACAAATTGATGCAGGAATATGGGGCTTATCCAGGAATAATGAAATTCAAGGATCCTACAATTTGATTCTGGTGATCAATTAGGGAACGTTTTAGATTCTGAAAGATCAATTTGTAGCAGCTCTTTGCTATTTCATTTTCCAGGGACTTGAGTGGCAGGTGGCAAATCTCAGACCTAGTGACCCTGTCTATTTGTAGGTTTTCGACTGAACAAAAAAACACCTTGTAGCAAATCATCTTCAAAACATACTTTGTGGCTACGAAACAGGGGGGCATAACCAACCCCCCCTAGTGGCAACCCCGATACAAAAGGTTGTATAATATTGGATTACAACAGGGGGGTCCCCTTTCTTTAGAATCATCAAATTGTCAACACTTGTTAATTGTGGCTGAGATTGTCTAACTACCTGCTGTCGACCAATCAATTAAAAGTGAAACATGGTTCATGGTCCTTAGTTCCAGGCTCGGTCGAAACATCGTTCAGGTCGTCATCCACCATCATCCGCCCACACAACTGAGCGCCTAGGCTCGTACCTTGACCGCCATCTCTGGTGCTGTTGTGGCTTCGGTACCAGGACAGGCACAGGCCAGGACACCCACGCCGGGCTGCTGGGTGCTGATGGTTGGCATCATGCGGATCGGTGACAACCCCGCATGCCCAACAAAGCCGTTGGCCTTATGCTACTTTGGCTTGAAAACCGCCATCACCATGAGAACACAACTCGTTATACCATGTCTTCGGTATCATCACTTACCGGATACGCCCAAAAGGACGCTGGAAGCACATGTAAGCACGACATCTATGCTGGATGATGGTTGTGTTCTGCAGCTGTGCTTCGTTCTGTCCACTTCCCTTGTTCATTGCTGAATTTGAGGTGTTTGCACACTGCACTTCAGAGAAACATGCACATGTTTCTTCATGGCTTGAAACCTTGTTTTGATATGATTCGATATGCTTTCGTTACTCTTTTGGATTCACCGAACTCAACTTGAACTCCTCAGCTAGATGTATGCCTCCTAATTGTGACGTTGGGATCATTTGACTTCACATAAGGTTTGTGTGCACTACTGAATGAAGCCATTTTGAAGTTTGATCTTCCCTTGCAAGAGGTGTGTCCCGTCGGAGAAAGCAGTCTGAACACATCCATGGTGAAATGCCGATACGCTTCACAGAATTGCTTTGAGCACTTCCTGATCTTTTTACTATCAGCCTTATCCATAAGTACTATATAGGACATAATAGGAGTCCCATCCACCAAGTTGGAGATGACTTGGGTGCAGCACTCTGGCGTCTCAACCAACACACAGTGAAATGTGTCAAATCTGAAGCAAGCGTGTGTCAAACATGCGAAGAGCACACACATCATCATCAGCAAATGAATTCATACCGGCAGGAAAGCAATTCAGTACACTCAGATACATGTCAGGAAGTATCAGGAAGCACTTATGTCCCAGCAATTAAACTACTGTACTCCATTTATGCGTGCGGTGTTACAAAAAGTCCTATTCAATGAACTGACTTACACTGGGTAAACAAATCATGCATCTCGGAACAAAAATCTTCCCATGGGATCCCAGAGGACTTGCCTCACCGCGGGCTTTGTGAAGCCCAGATGAGCGGCCAACAGAGCACTTTCCGGATAGCTTCAGGTTTGAGTTGCTAATGGTTGGTGGTGGTTGTTCATTGATCATTGAACACATGGTGGTTTTTCAAAATAAGGGCACTCTAAAAAGGGATGGTTTATTGCTAATAATGACTAATATTGGATGATTTGGGGGGTCCCCTATTTTGAAAAACCACCATATCACAGCTTGCATAGGCCTTGCAGCCGTTGTTTTTTGGTGTGTTGGTTCTGGGTGCAACCGCTCTCCTCGTTCCACCGCCAGGCGTTCTCTGAAACCGAGCTGAACCAGTTCGGACTGTTGGATGCCAAGTCGCGCGGTGCGACCCGTCCAGCGTTGTTCAGAATGTCTCGTGCTTCACATCCCAAGAGTGAATGGTAGTTAAGCAATGATGGTTGATAGTGATTGACAATCTACTCATCTTAATGATAATTGGTGATTAAGAGTTATAACCATTTATAACGGTAATTGACTAGTTCAATGCAGTTTATTGATATTAAGGATTGTTATTAGTATATACTCTTCTACAAACTAAGTACTGCGTACTTGTGGTATAGAAGATCCAGCAGCAATTTCTGACCATGCTGGTGACACGGTGTCCTGGATAATGCCATGGATCTGCCGTTACATGTGAACCTGGAAAGCGGCGAGGCTGGACATTGATTGCTACTATAATTCTGCCTGGTGGTTTTAAACATTTTCTGCTTGGTGGTTTCAAACATTTGTTATTTTCCCTAGTAGCTATTAACAATAGGCTGGTTGACATTTTTTTTCACAGGGGTGGTTCAACCACCAACCAGTTCTGCTTGGTGGTTCTAAACATTTTTTATTCTCCCCAGCCCAGTAATTAATAATCAACGAGCAGGCGGGCTAAGCTCAGAGAACTGCTGCCAAGTCAAAAAAAGTAATAATAATGAAGAAATGGCTGGTTGACTAATAAGGACCTGGTGTTCCCTAGCTTTTAGCCGGCACAACTTGGACCCCTGCTAGCCTGGTAAAAGGTAAAAGGCTAGTTGACTCATATTTTTCAGGGTTGAAACCACCAACCAGAATTGATGGACCCTTATGATCCATTGTCACCCATTCTCACCCTCATGCAGACCATAGTAATTCAGTTGGTTCACTAAAGCAACGCCTGGTGGTTTCTCAAGTCATAGGGGCCTCCCAGTCATCACCCTTTATATGAACCATTTATAGCAACAAACCAGACATTTTTCGGGCTCTCAATTTTGAGAAAGCACCAATTGATGGTTGATGGTTAAGATTGATCAATTCTGATGGTTTTAAGGGATGAACACTCATCACCAGGGTGAATGTAACCACTTGGTTGCTAAGTGGGGATGCATTTGAGATGGCCCCATATTTCATCATCTCGACATCCAGTTGGAAATGACCGGCAAACACAGCATGTTTGGCGCTGTTTGGTGACCAGAAGCCTGTCGTGTCCCGAGGGTCTTCGCGATCTTCTTCTTGGGATTCTTCGTTGCTGGAGACCCAGTTGGAACATACCCAAGTGAAAAAGCCTGCCGTGACCCATGTCATCTCTTTGCTACGCCAAGTTGATGGGTCATGGCCAAAGCTACTTTTGAACATGAATGGATGGACATTCGTTTGAAAGGAATTATGGTTTCTCAAGTCATTGGGCAACCCCCAAATCATCCATTGTAAACCATCCATAATTAAGTAGTAAACCAGCCATTCATTGGGTCCCCTATGGCTTGAGCAAGCACCAAATTTGTGTTGTCTGCCATGTTGAAAGATGACCCAACACAATGTCACTATCCGTTTTGATTTGCCCATCTATCGGAACCCCATTGCGTAGCTGGGTCGCCACGCTTTCAATTGTTGGGGCGGAGCTGATCCATATGAATCGGCAGCCATCCAAAGGGATGATGCAACAGGTACAAGGTGGGCCCCCTGGTTATAAGTTGATTAAAAAGCCATTTGACTAGAGTTATATCTACCAGAACTGGTAGTTGCCCTAGTTATAAGAAAACTTAGCTAACTAAGGGGGGCCACCTTGTACTTGGATGTGCATCCCCAGTTCGTAACTGGTGACGCAGTACATTTATAGGGATTAGTGTAGCCAAGGTGGTGTTTAGTGGCATGGATCTACTAACAGCATCTCATATCCCACTTATATTCGCAACTGCACATCCAAGTGCAGTACATGCACAAGGATGGGCGGAACTCAGTGAAAGAGTGGCGAGATCCTGAAAGTTGCGACCTACAGAGACTCGTATCCCCTGGCGAGATCCATCTGTTGACTCACAATCCATTTGTCCTTGAACCACCACAAACAGTCCTTATGCTGTTCGCATACCGGTGCAGGGTGCCACTCACCGCAAGCAGAATGGGGTTGTGATGGACAGTATGCCCCCAACTTAGTGCTGCCTTTCCTTGTCATGGACGGCCTCTCCCTGTAGTTTCGGTACAGCGTCAGGAGCGAAGTGAGCAGAGAGAACTGGCAATGCAATTGTTGAGATGAGGGAGGTCATGCTATGGTTGCTTACAGTAGCTATAACGCTTAGAATTAGAATTAATACATTGGAAATCATTGGAATTGCATGGAATTGCTATTGCAATGGGAATATCTTATCCCCGCTATGATCACCACACAGGAATAGCTGGCTGACAGGTTGTGTTACTTTTCATGGCTCGACTGCACAGTGTTTGAAATCTTTGCACAGCAGGTGCTTGGCCACACAACCTCGTAAAGGGCCCTCGATCATCCACGGCACGCGAGTGCCTGAGACATCTAAAGATACACATGTTTTCACTACTGCAACAGGTAGGAGAAAGAGTGCAGTATCATGGATGGGTACAACTTTACCTGACCCATTCAGAGTTTATGTGTAAGCATATGTTTTTACATATTTTGAAGATATATCTTATATATTTTCATTTATTCATTTATTCATTCATTTATCTACTTATTCATTTCTCTATTTATTGATTCATTGTTCGAATTTACTTATTTCATTGACATTGTATATTTGCCTTCTAGTTGGGAAATACGAAGGAGACAAGAACTTGCTTTCCCCGTTACAACAAAAGCTGCATGACACATCTCTTCCG
>VSDK01002553.1:1294439-1320991 GCA_009767595.1 Symbiodinium kawagutii | reverse complement strand
CGATAGTCCATCGGTGGAATCCAAACCAACTCAAAGAATCATATAGAATGATGAGCCACGATGAAACATGCCGAGACATAATTATGAAACAAGAAGTTTCATCAACAAATGGATGTTTCCGGATCATTTGATTTTTGATCCCAAAATGTCGCTTTGTGGACAAATACGCGCTGAACTTGGGTAGGTGTTCACAGTAAACTCCAAGGTTTGGACTTCTCTCACTTGCTCAGGGGTAAACCACATCAGCGCCGATTATTTTGGAATGATTTGGAACGAATCGTTATGGATTTACATCGTGGTGGAAAGACGGCACTGGAATCAGGACGATTTGCCTTAAGAATTGCGTTCAAAGAATTCTCGCAAGAAAGTGCACAAGAAGTCGGAACATGCTGGTGGCCCCATTGATTTGTAACCGCATATGAACCATAATCATCCATAAAACATCATCATTCACCATGGGTGGTTGGCTGTCAGTCATGCCTGTGTCTCAGGCTGGACTTGTGCGCATGTTCACTGTTGGCAAGCTCTAAGGACTGCGCACTGGGCAACCAGCGGTGAGTTTTTGACACTTTGATATGATGGTTTCGGTTTCTTAAAATAGCGGGCCCCCAAAATGGCTGGTTTATTTCTTATAAATGGTTGATATTGGATGCTTTGAAACCACCACATGGGTGAAACTCCGCAAAAAGTGGTGTTTCAAAGCTCATCAAAATGTTGGTTTTACTAGACACCAAAAATAGCTCAAGCCAAGCCACAACGCCCCCAGACCCCAAATCTCAAAGTTAAAACTGTGCCACTGAGTTGATCTAACAATTGATCGTTCAACAGGATCAGAATGCACAATGCTACTGTCCTTGATCAATCATTGTCACGAAGTCACACAGTATTTGTAACCATGAAGTATCGATTTTTCATTAATCATTGTCATGAACAATCATTAACAACTATCATTCGCCATGATCATTCGCCATGATCATTCGCCACGTAAACAATTCATCGCTGCCTGACTCGTTCAACGAGGGGATCATTTCCTGGACCAGCCTAGGACCACCCACGGCCGCCCCGCGCTTGCAGCGAGCATTTTTCACCAAAAAAAAGAAGCCGAGGGGCCGAACGGTCGAAGTTTCACAGGCTTTTGTGTTTCTTTGGTACCATCATTGATGGTTATTGCATCTGCATGTAAGATGGTGAAATGATGGTTCATCCAAGCATAGTTTCACCGTGGTTAAATCATCATTTTTAAAGGCAAAAGCAAAACCATTATAATTGGTGGATGCTCTACTTCCAGGTTAGTTTGCCGTAGTGCAACATTGTTTGTTTAAGAAAGGATGGCTAATTTCTGGATTCATTCAACCCTAATTTCAGCTTGGTTTTCATGTCATTATGGCTGTTTCCTTGATGGGTCGATACCACCAAGCAGTAGTGATTTATTCTTAAAGATGATTCTTATTACTGGTTGAGACTGGCTAAGTTGCTTCATAGTTACCATGGTAGAAATCACGCCAGCCCAGGGACAGAAACCAACGAATTTACTTGGATGTGCTATGTCCATTGCTCGTAACTGGGAAGATTCACCATGGTAAGTTCGGGGGTAGCTACCTCATAGGGTGCAACGAACCATGGTAGAAACCCCAACTGCACATTTACGGGACCCACATTGGAACCGGTGAAGAAACGATGAAATCACCGATTGGAAAAAAACTCTGAGAAAAGTGGCAACGGTGTGGACCAGCAGATAAGTACACTACAGGGTGGTACATACCCCCCTGGTTGGATCCGTTGGGTCATAACTCACCTGAGTGTAGTTGTATGTACCTATCTGGTAGTTCAACCGAAGTTAATTAACTAACTGGGGGGTACCACCCGGTAACTTCAGTGGCAACTTAGTAGTATCAACTTGCAAAACCATTGAAAGGTGCTGAGTGCTCTCCACGATTCACCGGTATTCTAGGCCTTATTTCCCATTTCTTCGACAATTTCTTCAAAGCTACTCATGTCTACACCATCACTCACCATAATTATCATTGTTCGCCATCAATAGCTAGTGTATACTTATAAGATTCACAGCTAGGCAAAGGTCCATTTTTAAGATTTTACTTATTCTCAAAAAAAACCCATAAATTTCCTTTATCCAAAACCTGTCTAAAACCCACATGTAAAATGGTGCTGTATTTAAACCTGTTTCAAAAATCTTACACACATGATGCTGATATAAAGGGAGCCTTTCCCCTACCTGGGACACCAAAGGGAGGACCCGCATGGTATTGTCGATATCCAAAATCAAAGCTTAATTTTGTGAAGCAGCCTCCACAAAGCAAAAGTGAGTGAAAAACCTGATACATCTAAATGGGAAACTTGACACAAATAGCGCTCAAATAACATGCGCTTTCCTTGTAGGGAAGAATAACGGTACTGTCAATGGTTTGATTCTGGACTGGCGGCTTCCAAACTAGTGGGGCTGCCGTTTTCAACAATTATACGGTATTCTACAAAGCTATGGCTATAGGGTTGCTGGCATGGCACAATTGTGGAATGCGGTTCTAGACAAGTTTCGGGTTCTGGGATGGTTAGGTTTTGGATGGGTTCTGGAGGGATGGGTTCTGGAGGGATGGGTTCCAGATGGGTTTGGGATGGGTTCTGAATTCTGGGCTGGGTTCCAGATGGGTTTTGGAGTTGGGTTTTTTTCAGGTTTTGGACAGGTAAACGTTTTTGGTTGGGTTTTTTTTTGGTTATTTTTGGGTTATTTTTGGGTTTTTTTCAGGTTTTTTTCAGGTTTTTTTCAGGTTTTTTTCGGGTTTTCTGCTAGAATTTTGAAAAAATAAGAAAATATTGAAATTTCGATGAAAAATCAATAAAACCTAGGAAAAACTTGAAAAACCTGAAAAAAACCTGAAAAAAACCTGAAAAAAAACCAAAAATAACCCAAAAATAACCCAAAAATAAGCAAACCCTTCCCAAAACCCGAAAAAAACCTGAAAAAAACCTGAAAAAAACCCAAAAATAACCCAAAAATAACCCAAAAAAATCCGAACCAAAACCGTTTACCTGCCCAAAACCTGAAAAAAACCCAACTCCAAAACCCATCTGGAACCCAGCCCAGAATTCAGAACCCATCCAGAACCTACCCGTCCCTCCAGAACCCATCTCCAAACCCTATCTGGAACCCGGCCCAGACTTCAGAACCCATCCAAAGCCGATTTCCAAAACCTGTTTGGAACCTGCCCCAGAATTTAGAACCAATATGGAACCTGTTCCAGAAGACAGAACCTGTTCTGAATGGAACCCTTGCTCTATGTTAATGCTACAGCGTCATATTTTGCTATAGCGATAATACTTTTACTATATTACTTTACCATAGTAAATACACTATATTATGAAAAAAAATATAGTTACTATATTATAGTTATGATTGCATTACACCAGTTTACAAAAGCACCCAGTCCTTGCCCAAGAGTTAGCAGCTATCAGCTACCAATGGCAGCGAGTGCAAAATGAGCTAGCAATGGGTTCTCCAAGTTGTGCCAAAATCACTGCATTTTTGGATGGGTTTTCAATATGGGAAAAATATGGGAAATATATGGGATTAAGTCACCTAACATCCTCAGGATCTTTCCCTCTCTAAATCTTATAAGTGTATACCATTAGCCATGACCATGACCATCATTCATCGTAGTATTTTAGGATGAACATATCGTAATAATGACCCTCAACAATGATATGACCATGAAGATGATATGAGCTATTATCATCAGTACCCATGACCATAATAGAACCTCAAGTGACCAAGATGCGTGCAAGCGTAGCATGTTCAGCAATAGCCGTCATGCCACCATCCTTAATCCTATATACAAGAACTAATTGGTTGTTTTAAACATGCTATTTTCCCAATGCAAAGGATGGCTGGTTGGTCGCTTGATATTTTTTCAGAGGGGTTATAACCACCAACCAGCATCCTTGTTGACCAGCATTTTCAACCATCCAGAATCCCACAATGCGGAACCCAGTAGTTGGAAGCCAGTAGTTATAACTTTGCAAATAAGGCCATTGAACTATAGCTACATCTCCCACAAATGATAGTCACACTGGGTATATGTCAACTAAGTGGCAGGGGCCCACATGGGTATTTGACATGTGCCAAAATAGTGGTACCCCCAAAACCACTGGTTTCCATTCGTAAAATGATCATTGGCTTTGGTGGGGTCCACTGCTTACCCTATGGCTTGGCACATACCCAAATAGTCGTTTGTAGGCCAAGAATGCCAACACCTGTGGCTTTAATCATGGAAGCTGGGCATCTCCATCAACAGATCGATTCAAAAGTTGCCAGGAACATTACTTCCCTGGAAACTAACGTGGACCCTATGAGAAGGGTATCCCGCTCAGAAACTGGTCATCGAACTCCTACCTTGGAGGGTCTATGTTGGTTTCCAGGAGTGTCACTTAATCAGGTTGGTGGTTTTCAACATTTTTCACTAGTAACTATTAACAAATGGTTGGTTGACTAATATTTTTCATAGGCGTGGTTCAACCACCAACCAGTAATCAATTCAACCACGGTTAAACATCGGAAGCACATAGCTGTCATAGCTGCGACGTCACCGCAATCGCAGTGCCTCAAAGCTCCAAGTGCCAACGTGACGTGCCACGACAAAACAACAACGTTGCGACTTGGCGGCGAAACCTGATTGCGATCATCCAATGGTTGATGAGCAATGGTTGACATTGGTCAACTATAGTGTCTAAATATGCCTATATAATGACTATGTTTGATTATACTAGAGGATGACTAAGTCAACCAATAATTAATAATGACAATATCATGGTGATATGACGGTGATATGATGGTTACATGATGGGTAGGATGGTTATAGGATGGTTGGAGGATGGTTATACAGTGGTTCACTCTGGTTGATGATGACTAGATTGGTTGACTATGGTTGACCATCGTTGTTTGTTTTTATGATGGTTATTGCCTCATAACCAACAGGCAACTCATCGAGGTTTTCATGCTTGAGAAAAATATTACGCGCATTGAGCATTTTATGGTACACTATTTCAAGAGTACAACAATGGTACATCAACAATGGTTAATGGTTGATAGTAGTGTACAAGAACCGGCTATGGTTCAACAGCCATCAGAGATATGGTTGATGATGACAACCATCCACTGGTTAGTGACTAATGGTTAATAACCTGTTAATTATTGACATGTGGGGATAATAAGCACCAAGAACAGGGAGTATATCAAGTATATGGCCATTGGTCAGTACCAACCGCAGTCCATACAAACAAGCCATAGTCAATAGTGCTCACATGCATTCATGGTGTGCAATCTTTGAGCGTGACTGCGGTCATGGTCATCCAATCAGCTGCGGCTAGCACATTTGCACCAATCCTTGGGGATGGTCCATTGATAATTCTGAAACATGATCAAGCAACACACACTCATGAAACGAACATCATCAAACCATGAATTAATCATTCCTCATTAAACATTGTTCACCATGATTCAACATCAATTGACCATCGAAGTGACCATCAGTTAACCATCAGTTAATCAATCATCAAACAAATCATCAAATTTGCCATCAGTGAACCATCGATTACCCATCCATTGACCATCAGTTAAGCATCAAAATAATCAACCAATAACCATCTTTTTGACCATCAGTGAACCATCACGTAAACATCTATTAATCATCACTTAACCATAAACCATCAAATTACTCATTAAATGAAGCATCAGTGAACCGTCAATGGATCGTTTTTTTTTACAACTAGCTGATTAATCAATCCTACAACAACCATCAACTGATGCTTTTAACATTGTTTTGAAGATCTTGAATCTTTAAATAACCATCTCACAATCATATCAATTGTTATAAACCATTGATGATTAAACCTCTTTGATCAACGGGGTTCAACTAATCAATGCTATACACACCAGCTCCATTGATCAATTAAAGCCCCAACCATTTCTTTAATGGTTAAGCCTCTTGCAATCATAACACATGTTATACACACAATTTATTAAAGATCCTCAGCCAGCTGCTCTCGTGAGGCGCTATGGCTCGCGCTCTGCCCATCGCTTTGTTGTGCATGGCCGCATCCTTTTTGAGTGCCTTAGCGGTGCTAGTGGCCGGTGGCTGGAACGGCTGGGTCAGGTTGTACCATTGTGCTTGGATTTATGGGGATGGTAGGTGTACCATTATGGTTGGTTAATAGGTTGGATGATGGTGAGTGAAGTTGAGCTGGTTGATCCCTTCAGAAATAGACAGTTAATAAGGTCCTGTTAATGGTTGATGGTGGCTATCAACCCGTTAACCCGGATTGTTGGGGGTACAGGATGTGCAGATTACTGGGATACACGCGTGGCGAATCAACCCCTGAGTGAGCAATTATTAAGTCGGGCCCCATTGTGAAAGCTTGTATTGGCTGAGACTAACAACTGATAATGATAAAGATTGACATGGTTATGTTTGTGATTATTTGATCGAACATGTGTTCATAAAACTGCTATTGCACTGATCAGTTTGTAATCATGATTGTTGTGTATATTTTGATATTTGCACATGCGTACATATGAACGATTCCTTAGGAATTTTAGCAAATATCACAGTCATATCAACACCTGTCAGGCATCATAAATGGTTCACAATTGAATGATCAGTAATCACATCAGCAATCATTCACCACAATTAGCCTTCAGCCCAGAATCAACCATCAATCAATCATTTTTCACCATGACCAACCATCAATGCACCATTAGATAACCATCAAACTTTAACCTAATATAATCATCAAAGCATCATCAAGGGATCTTCAAACAACCATCGAGAAATAGCAATCAGACATCCGACTTCATCCATCCATCAAATATCCATGTTCAAACCATCATTTAGCCATGTTGCGACCATTATGAACCATCAACAACTACTGTACCCATCAACTAACCATCAACTAACCATCAACGAACCATCAACGAACCATCAACTAACCATCAACGAACCATCAACTAACCATCAACTAACCATCAACGAACCATCAACCAACCATCAACGAACCATCAACCAACCATCAACGATCCATTGATCATCACCCATCACCCAAAATTAACAACCGTACCGACCACCACCTTTCACACCACCAAACCATCCACCATCCAACCATTCATACTCATCAACCATCCACCTCGTGGTACCCATCAACTGACCATCAAGTAATGATCACTTGATCATCAACTAACCATGAACTACCCAAGATTGACAACCAACCATCAACCAACCATCAACTACCAGTAACATCCAGTAACTACCCAATATTAACAACCATTTTTCGCCCAATTTCCATGAGACTCAGCCCATCCGAACCACAGCCCATCCGGGCCCATCGTGCCGCGTCGCGTCGTGCGTGCCATCGCGGCAGCTGGCTCTGAGGTTCCGCCTTTGTGAGCCTCGGCAATGGTGGCCATGAGGCGCGGACGGTGCGCTGCGGCAACGGCTTGTGATGATGGAGATGGGTGGCTGGTAAGGTGAGTAGTGGCTGATGGTTGAGTAATGGTTGGTTAATGATTGATGAATGGTTGGTGAATGGTTGGATGCATGGTTGGTGATGGTTGGATGAATGGTTGATGATGGGTGGATGACTAATAATGAATTATAAGGTGTATGACTGTATGATGGTTAATGATAAGGATAAGGTGAATGATGGGTAATTTCGCTTCATGCAGGGTTGACATTAACAGTCATCCACCATTCTTCATCACTGTTGACTAACTATCAGACACCTTATCAATCTTACTCATGATTCAGCATCATCAATCATCATCCACCATTCTTCACCTCATTAACCATATGGATGTTTCTCAAAATAGAGGTACCCGCCAAATCATCCAATATTAAACCATATATAAATTTATAGTAATAAATCAACCATAAGGGCCCCATATTTTGGGAAACACCCATTTGGCTGTGGGTCAATATTGACCAAGCAATAGTGAGATAATATCCAACCATTTTATTTGGAAAACAGCCTGGTTAATGATAGGGGAACCAGGGGTACAATCTGGCCACTGCCATTTGGCTCAAAACCGTCCAATCTCAAACTGGTTTTCGACGACACACAATTTGGCAACGCATGTACTCGGCTGTTGGTATCAAGCAGTTGACATTGGTTGGTTGGTGGTTTTAAACATATACACATGGTTGGTTGACTAATATTTTTCATAGGGGTTGAAACCACCAGCCAGTTGGTTGGTACTATTTTATCACTTGTGGTTTCTCAAAATGGTACCCCCAAATCATGTTCATGTTTGGCCATTGATAGTGATAAGCCATCCATGTATGAATGGTACCATGTCAAAGGTATCGATATGGTAGTTTATCAGAACCCCCCAAAACGCTCGGTTTCTTACTACAAATCCTTCATAAGGATGATTTCAAGAGTCCTCTATGACTTGAGAAAGAGCCCTATATATGCTTAGCTGTAGTTCCCAGTGTTGATAATGGTACCATTGGTTCCCTATTAAGCGAGTTAGAGTTGGTGTGAACTGTGTCATCGCCCGATGTTCGGCTGCCAGTCGCTCATATTCGCCTCGCCAGGGAGCAGCTTTGAGGGGTACATCTGTGCGATGCTGAGGATGGTTATTTCGTTGATAGCTGCTGTACATGTGTATATATCTATATATATATATATACTTGTTTATAATGGTTGCTGATGATGTTCAGTTGTTTATATGGTTGATAATGGTTCATATGGGTGATGGTGCTTAAGTTGTTTGATGATGGGTATACAATGACTAACGTCTATTTTGTTTTCATTATGTGCCCAATATGATTGAACCATTTGATGGTTACTGAAGGTTCATAGTGGTGAACATCTTTGAACACGTTTAACGCTGGATACACCGGTCAGCATCAAGCTGCCTTGACAAGAGAGTATTTGGAACAGCAGCTATCATTGCAGGTCGACACTGGCCGTACCATTGGTATCATTGTTGATCGGCAAAGGTGTGAAATGATCAACCCTGCTAGGATACAAAGAAATACAAAGAAACATTCTCAGTAATCCCTGTCAATGATTGTTGATGTTGATGATTCTCTATGATTAACCTCCTCAACCTTTCCCAACCTAGGAACGTTTGGTTATTGTTCGTATCGCCCATGACTAGCCTTAATGAAACGTTGCTGTCGGGAGTGGTCAACTAGCAGGCCATCTACTAAGGTCGGTGTCTACCCTACTAAAAGATCCTTGTCAGTGACCATCTTGGTCGGCTATGGGTCAAAACAACCATCCAAAAAAGGGCTGTAGGTGAACATCGGGGTCTTGACTCACAGCTACATGCGTTAAGAAACTAATGAAGTGGTCATGTAAATGGCTGTGGGTGAATGCCTTATGCTCCCAGTGAACAACCCCTAAATGACTAATCTAGTCTTTGTTGGTGTCTTCACTTACCTGGTGGCTGCTTAATGCTGACCCGTAGCCATATTGCGAGCTTTCCAAGTGCTGTTCAGCATCACGAACAAACCTATCAAGCAGCTGATCAATTGTACCTTACATCCTTACGTTGTCAATACGTCGTAAGAGATACCATTGTTTGATGGTTGCAGAGGACACTGGTCTTTCTTGATGGTTCTTATTGTGTTGCATTTGTTGGTTTTCATGCAGCCATAAAACCAATGGTGCATGCATATGAGGGTTTCCCCAAAGGTATGGTTGGTTTAATACTATAAATGGTTAATAAAGGATGATTTGGGGGTACCCCTATTTTGAGAAATGCTCATGTGTTTGTAGCATCATTGGCAACCGATGTTGTATTGACAGCCAATGGTACTACACGATCATGATAGATGGTCATGCCAACATTGTTTTTTACTTTCATTGGCGAATATCTGGGTGTTGAGTGGTGGGATGTTCATAGCTGGTATAACGATGATTATTGCTACAACTCCTGTTACTACTACCATGAACAGCTAACTATCAACTGCTTCTTGATAGAACATCAATTGACGTTGCATGTTTAAAGTCTCAACCAGGAAATAGTGGTTGAAGTTTCAGGTGTTTGGTTCTTGGGCATAGTTCACTTAGATAAGCACCATATGGCGGCTTCTCAAAACAGTTGGAACCCCCAAGTTATGGTTGGTTTTTGACCACAAATGATTATAATGGATGAGACCTGGAGGTACCCCTTGTCCCCGAAATCATCCTTTATTGCCCATTTGTAGTTGGGGGTTGGGGGTGGTTGGGGGTTGGGGGTGGTTGGGGGTTGAGGGTGGTTGGGGGTTGGGGGTGGTTGGGGGTTGGGGGTGGTTGGGGGTACCTGACTTGAAAAACCACCCAACATGAACCAATCAACAACTCAACTACCAACTCTTTGACAAATTATCAACTTTTCAGGCGCGAGCTGCAATCTTGAGCCACCATCAACCAACCATCAACCAACCATCATGATTTTAACCATTATTAAGAGATTGTCAACCACATTAATTCCCAATATTGATTAATCTACTAGCTTATCAATCAACTTATCATTCGCCAACTTGTAATTTATCCCATTATTAACCTACCCTCAAGATTGATTTTATTTTTGAACTAGTGATTGCCACATGGGCTTTGAGAATTATTTAGCAGTAGTCAACCACTATCAGTTGGTGATTAGCAATGGATACAACCAATGCTCAGCCATTAATCCACCACGAGTCGATTGTTGTTATTGGTTGATCAATGATTATAATGAACCAACCACTAATCAACCATTATTAGCCATGAGTCCACCCTCATCAATCAATTATGAATCATCCAGTATAAAGCAATTACCAACCATTGATCGACCTTCCAAAGTGGTTTATATGAATCAACCTATTAAATCATCAATCAACTATTAGTCAACTATCAAGCAACCATCAATCAACCATTCATCAACTATTAGTCAACCATTGTAAACCAATCATCAGCCACTAACCGACCATTACCAGCCATGAGTCAACCATGAATTCAATCAGTGGTTTTCAACCATTAATTAATCAATCATTATAATGAATGAGCCATTGATCAACCATTAATCAACCAACCTATTCATCATTAATCAACCATGAATCACCTATCAGAAGCCAATGATCAATCATTGACCAGCCATGACCAACCATGAATCAACCATTAACTAAGCATGAGTTATTTGCTATAATTGATTTATCGATCCATTGTTATAATGATTCAACCATTAACCAACCATTACCAGCCATGAGTCAACCATGAAGCAGCCACCAATTGAGGCCCAGTCCTGGTCCAGCATCCTGCCGGCGGGTGCCCTGCTGACGGTGCCCAGCCAAGCCCAGGCAGGTCCACGTACGAAGCAGTGGCTCTGACTCATGACAAGCCATTTTTATAGGGTTTTACAAGGTTTTGATAGGTTTTTATCAGGTTTTTTTACGGTTTCATAGGGTTTGAAAAGGTGTTAAGGGTTCCTTTAGAGGATTTTTTGGGGGTTGAAGGGCTCTTTCAAGGTGCTTACAGCAGGGAAACCACAATTCTCTATGATTAATTATGGTAACTAGTGTCTAAGTATCTGATTTTAAGCAGCAATAGTAGCTGGTTGGTGGTTAGAAATGGTTGGTAACCGTCAATAGTGTTTAATGATAGGGGATAAATGGGGATAATAGTGAACAGTAGTGGTTAAACAACTACTAGTTGCAAGGTGGGCTCCCCTAGTTATAAGTGGCTTAATACGCCATTTAACTATGCTTTACTATGGTTAACTATGCTCAAAAGTGGCTAACTTAGGGGATAATGACCAACAATAGTAGCTGGTTGGTGGTTTGATTGATATGTTTACTTCTCCCAAATGTATGATTCCAAATGGTTGGTTGGTTGGTTGACTTACGTATTTTTTTCATGACCGGGTGGTTCAACCAACCACCAGCACTGCACCCCACATTCACCAGCAGCTCCCACCATTCTCGCTACCTCCACCATATCTGCGGGGGAGGCCTTCTCTGAAACGGAGCTCAACCAATTTGGCCTGTCTCCGGCTCAGGGAGGAGTGCCCCTACTTCGTTGGTCGATTGCTCACTAAGGGGAGAAATTAATGCTGCCTCCTGATATGGCTGTTTCTCAAGTCATAGGGGTACCCCAGTTTTCATCCAGCTTCTTGACCATTCATAGCAATAAACCAGCCATTGTGGGGACTCCCTATGGCTTGAGAAACCACTTTATTGGTCAACAATGATTTGTTGACGCATGATTCCTATGGAGGATACGACTATCAACAGCTGATTGCAAACTATATGGATGTTATCTGCCATCAACCGGAAACGATTTTGACCAATGAACCAATCACGACCTATTTGGTGGTTTCAAACTGTTTTTATTTTTCCTAGTATTATGAACACGCAGTATCTTGGTTGACTAATATTTCTCATCGGGGTTGATCCACCAACCAGCGACAGTGCCTTAGTATGTGAACAGGTCTACACTGCTTCACGGACCACCCAGCGGCACAATGTTTTGGATTGCTATCTCATTTCGTACCGGCAAGGCGAAGCAGGTAGCTACACGGCCACATTTGTTGCATAGTCTCATAGCTTGGTACCTACATTTCTACACACCCGTTGCCAATTCGCAAACATTTTCAGGAGGAAGGAACTGCTAAGGAAGCAGATTTTTTAGGTGGGAACGACCAGCTATGGGAAAAGTTGCTGCCTGGCTGCGGGGTTGCCACGTCAGAACACCTGAGGGTCTTCGCCATCTTCTTCTTGGGATTCTTTGTTGCGCTTACCTCAGTGGTGCTGTTGAGCGGTCTTCAGGGCTGGTGAAAAGGGGCTGTTGGACCTGACTTGCAGATTTGAAACACATGTTGAATAGGGCAGTGATACATAAGATATCATGATATTACTACATAGTTATGTGTGTGTAGATATTTATGATTATACATCTTAATGTGTTTATTTAAGTATGTTGAATAAGTATCATCATCATCATCATCATCATCATCATCATCAGCAGCAGCAGCATCATCATCAGCATCATCATCAACAGCACCAGCAGCAATAGCCATCCTCATTACCCAGTTCCCGGTATCCGGGATGGCCTTGCGGTTAGAATTTCTGGTTTCGTTTCGGTGCCAGCTACCAGCGAACCTCGCACAGTCATTCGAAACTGATCGCTTTGTATGAACAGCGGCCTCAGCCTGGTTTTCCTCTGACAAATTGTTGATATGGTAGGTATATGTTTATGGGTTTAGTAGAAGGTGCTGTACATGTCGTTATCATTGCTGTTACTGTTGATGTCAATTGTTTATATCATGTATTGCTGTGACTCATCCACAGGAAAAGCAATCCAAACGAGGTGGGAATGGTCACAGTTGTGCCATCAAAACAGGTCATACTTTCTGATTCATTGTGGTTAATCTGCCAGCTAAAGAGGTGCTTGCCGACTGAATGACTCGCAAGCGATCCGTGAAATGATCGATTTGTTTCATCATGTTGTAGGCTGATCAGAACTCACTATTGCAACTTACCATTTTCATGGTGATATTTGCAAAAGTCAATTGCTGGGGCCAGGTGTCCGCCATGTGAGGATTTCAGTGGTACCAATCAATCATGTTGAAATGCAGTAGATGATTAAAGGGTACCCTTGTTGAAACTGCAACCGCCAGCTATGCACCCCAAATTTACGTGATGTCCAAGTCATGATTTGCCGTAAACAGCAGCTCCATGTAAGCCTCCTTAAACGATAGGCTCAACTGTGTGATTTCCACAAATTTCCAGAACCTGTGTACTCACAATTCTATTTGGCTAAAGTGCAAACCCAAACACAGTGCATAACCTGCAACTTGATCGGGAACGAGACATGCGTAACATGTGTACATCCATAACATTTGACATGTAGATCTTTTGCATCTTCAGCATCCAACCCGAAGGTGAGCCCAAAAGCAGCCCGAAATCTAGCAGAAGCTGCTCTCTGAGGCCGGCTTGGTGCGAATGTTCACCGTTGGTAAGCTTTGAGGACGGATCCGCGCCAGCAGGGCATTTGGCACTCCGGGAGTCACCATCTCCCTCCGACTGGGCCCCAGAGGCGTTACAGGGAGAAGACGGAGCTACGGCAGTGGGGGTACAGGAAAACGAGATGAAGTTGTTCATGAGTTGTGGTTGGACATCAGGGCAAGTGGGACGATGGAAGACACCGTTATCAGGGAAGCAGCCGTTCACGACTCTGAAGTACTTCATTGTTGTCATGACAGCTGGGGTGCGTTGAGATCTTTACCTACCCCTTGTTTTGAATGGTTGGTTATGACCCATGCCACCATCATAGTTCACGGAAATAACAATCCTGAGATGCTGGCGTTTTTGATGCCCTGGCCATGGTGAAGGTCACTGAACTGTGGATGCACATCCAACGTGGAACATTTCGGTATTATCAGCCATCATTAACCATCATTGTTAGCCATGACCGTTGTATAACATTGTATAACCATGTCTAACCATCATTTATAACCACCTTAACCGACCGTGGTTTACCATTATCACGACCATTTCTCCTGGACATATGGGTAAGTAAAACCCGGGTTCATAGTACTGCGCGGAAATTCAGAGGAACGCTTGGGCTTGGGGCTAATCCTCCCATCGACATTGTCCAGCTTCATGGCTGTGGCTAGGGCTACATGGTTACCTACCTGTTGTGCAGATGACTTAGTGGCTCTCACATTGAGAAAAATCACCGTGTGCGATCGGTAAATCATGATTGCAAGCAGGATTGACACCAACCATGATTCACCATGATTCACCAACATCACCAGGATCAACCAGCAAGGTTCACTAGGATTCACCATTATCAACCATCAGGTTCACCATTCAAGATAGCGTACGATCATAGCAATAAACCAACCATTTTGAGGGTTCCCTTTTTCGGAGAAACCCCCAAATCGCAGTTGTTCAAAAAAAGTTTGATGGTGATTAGGTATTCCCTATGATTAACCATCCTTCATGGTTATGATCCTTATAAAGCCCTTATTGCTCATGGTTATAACCCTCATCAATTGTTATTCCAGGTTGGTTTATTGCTATAAATGGTTGAAACACCCATCCCTTAATGGTTTATTGCTAGAAATGGCTTGTTATCAATGGTTTTGAGCCTTATAAAATCTTATAAATACCATTATTAACCATTGTCCCCTATCAACCATTATCATTTGTAGGACCTACAAGACACGGCTTTCCCTATCATTAACCATGAATGGTTCTAAGCCTTATAAAAAGCTTCACAAATGGTTATATGAGCCTTATACATGCCATGTTAAGATTAACCTGTCCCCTATTAACCATTACAACCATTGTTGGACCTACAAGACATGGGTCCAAGCCTTACAAAAAGCTTCACACCTACCATGTCCAAGTCCCTGTTTTCTCATCGGCCTGGGTTTCGCTCCAGGAGCCCGGGCGTCGTCGGATTCGTCGGGCAACTTTTTTTTTCACGATCTGAAGCGTTGCACCGCAGTGGTCAGCTGAAGCGTTGCGCGAATTTCGTTCTGAACCAATGGTTTATAGCGGGGAAGCCACAATTTTCTATGATTGATTATGGTAAATAGTGGCTAAGTATCGCATTTTAAGCAACAATAGTAGCTGGTTGGTGGTTATAGATGGTTTGTAACCGTTAATAGTGATTAATGATAGGGGATAAATGGGATAATAGTGAGCAGTAGTGGTTAAACAACTCCTAGTTGCAAGGTGGGCCCCCCTGCTTATAAGTGGCTTAATATGCAATTTCAAGTATGAATTTTGATATGGTTAGTAGTGGCTAATTGTGCTTGAACATGGTGAATCATGAGTATTTATGGTTAACTATGATGGTTAAGTATGGCTAACTATGGTAACTAGCTGCTGACTATGGGGGAGAATAGCCAACAATAGTAGATGGTCGGTGGTTTGATGGACATTTTTTGTTTTCCAAAACTCACAAATGTTTGGTTTGACTAACGTTTTTCATTGAGGTTGATCCCACCAACCAGTCAATCATTGCCAACCAGTACATAGTGTTGCGACGGATGATGGTCTTTGTCATCACGTTTTTTTGGTTCATGTTGCTTGTTACCCAATATCATTAATCAATATAAGATTTGCTTGAACCATCCTGAATCATAGACTCTTTTTGTCAATCGATGTCAATAACATTGACCATCGTTAACTATGATGAAGTTGTTAGTGATGATTAGCGTTGTTGACCAGACCAGGGTCAATCATCTTTTGAGCTCACCATTACACCACTGTTGGTCAATTAGTACTGAACAACCATTGTGGACAAATGACATGCTAAAAATTGCCGACCATGAAATTCATGCTGGTCCAAGAATGATATTGCATTAAAAAACGCAAAGTCATCGAGATTATTCAACATGAATGATCTACTCAACAGTTGTTGACTATGGCGCAATGTTTCTATCCACGAACCATTCTTTATTGGCCATTGTTGATTTCACTAGCTGGGTGGTTTAAAGCCATTACCGTTGGTTTTTAGCTTTTTTTGAGATGTGATTGATTTACCATATAGCCTGCAAGGGATCTACAAGCCACAAGGTAGCATTTTTCTTCACTATTGCTCTTGAATAATCACTAGCCATCATTAGCAATGATGAGGACCTTAGCAACCATCTCCAACCATGTTTTACCATACCGAACCATTTTTTTACTTTTGTTAACCATTTTGCCATCATTTAGCTATCATCAACCATTGATTTCACATGATTTAATCATCACGACCATTCACGACCACGATTAACCATGCAAATTGATTGGGTGTCCCCAAAAAATGACCAAACTGACCACTGCCAACGCATTAGCAGCCATTGGAAAAAGTTCAGTCGTGAGTTCCTGTGTGGTTGGTGCTTGGGAGGGAGCAGGGGCCGGGGTATTCATCTCTCCCTAAAGGGAGAGCGAGGACAGGAGCAGAGTGCTGCGACCAAATGGTAGAATAGCCATAATGAAGTATGGTTAAAGGTTGACTACGGTTAACTAGCTACAATTCCTAGTTATTTGTTATGGGCCAAATTGAAGCAATCAATTACAATGAATTAATGAACTAGCTATACTTGACCCGTATCAATGAATAACTACTAGATGGCTTAGTAAGTCCCAAGCAGAACAGTTGATTGGGTATGGTCAACTTCATGATGGTTGGGTTGAAATGGACCTTCTAACAGGAAAGGTTTGCTGGTCACAGATCGTTGAACATTCATTGGGCCATTATTAGCCCTAATTCATTAGCTTGTTGAATATCAGCTCAACAATGATTTAAACAGGTTTTCTTGTAGGATTGTCGGGCAGCACCCTAACTCATCCCCTTACCTGCAGGGGTGGAGTACCCGCCTAATGTTGCACTCGGGGATTGAATCCTAGGTCCGACGCTCGAGGGAAGATGTCATTTCCACTAGACCATACCGACCCTCATGATTTAAACAGGTTTTTGTTCATACGATTAGCGCCAGTTCATTGATTTTCACATGATGTAACCCATGATTAATCAAATTATGTTAACAGCGGGATTTTTTACCATCACTGGCCATCATCAATCATCCCTAACCACCACTACCCTTCACTGACCACCATGAAAAACAATCACGAACCATCACTATCCCCATCTCTGACCCCATCACTGACCCCATCACTGACCACATCACTCAACCCCATCACTGATCCCATCACTCAACCCCATCACTCACCATTGATTACAGCGTGGGCCCCCCTGTTTATACATTCATTCATAAGCCATTTAACAAGCTAGTTATACCGTATCTAACATAACTGGTAGTAGTTACCCTAGTTATAAGCCAACTTACCTAACGTTTCGGGGGCCCACCTTGCATTCGCCATGCTTCTCATTTTTCGTGGTCAGATCTGCGGTTTCGCCGTACCTTTGGGGCCCAAAATCCAGCACCTGGCTCAGCTCGCAGCAACACGACCTCCCGACCCGGACTTTTGCAGCCATGATTTCGGGAGTACCTCAGCTGCTAATGGAAGAGACATTGATATGGTGGATAGGGGGACCCCCAAACTGGTTGGATTCCTACTATAAATGGTTAATAAAGGATGATTTAGGGGGTCCCCTACTTTGAGAAACGCCCATATGGTTAATGTCAACCCCGGATTGATTTTCCAAAGGTTGAGTTTTTTGGGGGTATCCTTTTTGTGGGACCCAAAATTCAACTAGGGCTTCTTAGTCCTGGGTTTACATTAAGCGGGATGGTTGTTGAGTTTTGGAGGGAAACCGCGATTTTATCTGGTTAACAATGGTCAATAGTGGCGAAATATGGGGGATAATGACCAACAATAGTAGCTGCTTGGCGTTTCAAGCATTTTTTAATTCTCTTCAATATTTGGGAAGGTTGGTTGGTGGACTGATATGCTCCAGAGGGGTTGAAACCGCCAACCTGGTCCAGGTCAAAGAGAAGAATCATCAGTGGAGATATATGGTGGTTTCTTAAATAGGCGGCTCCCAAAATGGTTGGTTTACAAATAAGCAATGATTAACTTGGGATGATTTGGGGGTACCCCTATGGCTTGAGAAACCACCATCTGGCGAACTGGGTCAGTATCAACCAACCATAAAAGTTGGTAAGGTGAACATCCCAGCGAAGACTGGGATGATCGGTGCATCGGAAAACCAGGGGTACATGGTATCCATAACCATGCGCACTCATACATATGGGGGTTTCTCGAAAAAGGGGTACCCCCAGGTCATTCTTTGGTCATGAACCATCCATTGTGGGGGTTCCCTAATACATGTACTGGGTGGTTGTTTTAGACATTCTTATTTTCCCTTGTAACTGTCAATGAATGGTTGGTTGACAAGCATATTTTTCACAGGCTTTGAAACCACCACCCGTATATCTCGAAGTGCCGACCGCTGTTGTATTAAGCATTTTATATCAGATGGATGATTAAATGGTGGGAAATCATCATTGATAATTTATATATATATATATATAAACATTTGTCATTCTTAAGCAATCACCGACGCGGATTCTCATAGCAAAACTGATTAAGAATAGGAATGAGCAACCAACAATAGTAATAGGGGGTACCAGTAACACTGATTGGGGGGTGCAGCAATCGCCAAGCATCAGTCTCAAGCAAACATGGATGCATAATTCAGTATACATCGCTCCAAACATCATGCAAAGAGGCTATTGGCAACTCACCATGATTAGACACGTACCGTTAACTGAATCCAAAGGCGATTGGGATTGGTGAGCATCAACCAGATGGTAGAGAATATCCATAATCAATGAAGTGTACTCGAAGTAGATACCATTTTCAACCATTGCCAGGATTGAATGCTTTGATTCCGGCATAAACTAATGTCCCTGCTTTAATTCCAGCATAGACGATGCCATGCCCCACAAGAATGATCCCTTTGATATTGCCGTTTGGTTAGCCTGTATGTTATAGTTCTTCGCCTGTCTGAACCAGGATTTGGCTGTGGGTCAAAACCCCGTACCCCTGGTTCCCTATCATTAACCATTGTTTTCCCTATAGTTTGTTGGTGATTATCCACCATTGTTGGTTGGCTAACTGCTTGACCCATAGCCATTTTTCAGCCGGTTGGGGCATTGTTTGGCAGAGGTCTGCTGGGGTATTGCGCGCCATCTAAGGTCAAGCTGCTTCTTGTCGCCTGTGACTGGACTGCGTTTGTTCGCTGCGTCGTTGGAACAGGGATCTCATGGGATGAAGTTACATGAAAATGGTAGGAACATAGGTGACTTCTGAGTATTTGCCATCGTTTTGAGTGGTGTTTTTCTGAGGACTTTTACGAAAAGGATTGGTAGAATAAACGAATGATCAACCATTATTTGCATACACGCGCCAACAATCAACCAATGTCAACCAATGGTCAACCAATAATCAACCAAGAATCAGCCAATCAGAAAGCAATAATCAATCAATGATCGACCATGGAACATCAACCAATTGGTTGATTCTGGTTGCACCTACTCGAACCTGTATCAATTAGAGACACAGCTCCCCCGCAAGGATCGAGCCATTGATTTTCTCAAAGTGGGTGGTGATCCTAAACGATGAATTCATTGGTCAACTCGCCAAACTGTGGTGAATCACTGGTGGAATTAGCTGGTAACAAGCTGGTTAATTAATAAACTGGCTATGGCTACATCAATGGTTGATGAATGAAAACTGTATAAGAGTACTGGTTGGTTAGGCTTGATGAAAAGGGTGATCCATCATCAATGATTAATAGTTAATTAAGAACCATTACTTCAATGTTAATAATCAATATTAGTAATAGATATGTGAAATCAATGTTAGTTGTGGTATGTTAATGGTTAGTTAATAGTTCGTAATCAATGTTAACGTTGTTTAATCAGTTAATGGTTCGTAATCAATGTTAGTCATGGTCGGCCCCCCCAACGCTGGGACCGGATGCGCCTTAAAGGTCCTGGTCACCGGGAGGATCCGCCATAGAACGGTTGGTGTGCAGCGACCAGGTTATCACCATGGTTGTAAGCCTTACAAGGTGAACTACCCTCCGGTAAACCAACATAGCAATGGATTTTGACCATTGCCAGGTTAGTTTACCAGAGGGTAACCCTTGATAGCCATTGGTTAGTTTGCAGTTACAAGCAGTAGGGATGCACATCCATTTTTTACACAGAACATAGAGACCACGTTTGCTTTCCATATGTTTTTTCTAGTCCTGACTTGCAGATTGATGGCTCCTGCCCCAATGCTGGGACCCTGGTACTGGTTACCAGTCGCGCTTGGCACAGGCCATAGCAAGAACCTACGCTAATCAGAATACCCTGGAATCGTCCTTGATTGATTTTGATTGGCTTGTGATTGATCCTTATATACTAAACCAATGGCGACACTTGTTAACCAGTTACAACTCGTGTTTTTTTCGCCAATCAATTGTGATCGATAATCATCATTGACTAAGAACCGACTAGTTCCTGGAGATGGGCGCTACCACCAACGAGTTGAATATCACCATTTGATGGTTTCTCAAAATAGGGGACTCCCCAATCATGGTTGGTTTATTACTATAAATGACTATTAATGGACGATTTGGGGGTACCCCTATTTTGAGAAACACTCATTTCTCCAGACAGGACTTTGGAGTGCTCCCATTTCAAAAGGAACTGAGACGCTCAGATTGCAGAGCCTCAGCCCAGTCTTGTTCCATCGCTACTACCATTTACCATCCCTAACCAGCCCCCCGTGGACCCGCTAACGGTTGAGACTCGTCCATACTGATGAAAAAACACTAAGATCGGTTGCTCTTTTGCAAAAGGTTGGACTTTCACTAGCAACCATTCTCAACCATGAATTGTGTTTTCGTTTAATTTTTTTAAAGATATAAACAGATATATATATATATAGAGATATATCTTTTTTATACATATATATACATCTATCATATATGAATATATATGTATATATATATACAGTACAGATTCAGCCATTTAGCCTTCAAACAGAATTTATCAAGCATCAATCACCAAGCATTATAGCCGCTATGAACCATTATTGAGTTAACAGAATTAATCAAGCATCAATCACATTTATCAGTTGCTACCAGTGGCGTGTCTGTAAGTCTCAACCACCGCTGGATGTTCGTTCGCCGAGGCAGTTTTGGAGCAGCGCAGTCGCAGGTCTGCTGGGGGTGGCGACGGTCGTCGCCGTCGTTGTAACCAGCGCTGGTTGCGACGACTACAAGGGACCGGGCCTCCGAAACGTTAGCTAAGTTGACTTAGAACTCGGGTAATAACCAGTTATAGTAGATATAACTATATATATATAATTATAATGTGATTGCATAACATTCTCATCAATGATCAGTGATGGTTACTTGGATGATCATCTCACTTTGTAATGGGTTACTAGCCATGGTTAGTAACTACCACAAGTGGGCTATGCCATTTATGAATGGCTTGTAAGCGTGGTTACTAACCACTGGCTAACTGGGATGATCATCCAAGTAAGGAATGGCTAATGATAGTTCAGCGGCATCACCAGTTTTCTTAAACATGGTTGATGGGTCACTATTCTTGACCCTTGCCGTTACTAATCAATCCAGCATTGGTTGGCAACCCTCATGGTCAGTGCTAGTCAATTACTAATCAATGATCAATCATCACCAATGGTGGTTTCTCAAAATAGGGGACCCCCGAAATCACCCATTAACAGTCATTTACAGTAATAAACCAACCATTTTGGGGGTTCCCAATTTTTAAGAAACTCCCAATGGTTGATGGTTAGCCAACATCATTCGCCTGGCTGATGATGTTTGACCATGAGGGATTCGTCGGCCATGGCCGTCCAGCTCTTACTGCCAACTCTTCTGCTTGGATGTGCCATGTCCAGTGCTGGTAACTGGTAACGTTCACCATGGTCGTGAGGGTTCGCTTGTCTGCTAGGTTACCATGCTTACATCCCACTGGTAATACCTGATGCACATCCAAGTGATAGGTTAATTAGCCTGGCTGGAACAGTCCACTTACTGGCTTCCAAAAGCTGGTGAGTTTCAGCTGGTGGGATGGTTGGGTCGCCATGGGGAGGAGCTTGGAATTTTGAAGGGGTGGGGAATTTCCAACTGGATCAAGGGGACGGAACCGGCTGCCAAACTGGGTCGGATTTGGCCGGGGAAAACAGATGTGCCAAGAGTGGCAACCAGGAAATATGGAGAGATGCATGGTGGACCCTAAAAGAACATGAACAACGGAACACCATCCACTTTCAGGGGCACATCATTGCTGTTGTCACTGTTGTATCCCAATGGGCTCAACTGTATGCATCTACAAGACCCTCCACAGCCAGTTAGCCCGGTAATAGGCCAGCAGCTAGCCCAAAGGAGGGAGAAACTGTTGTTGGTGTGCCTACCTAGGACCTATGACAATGGGGCAACGGGTTTGTGTCATGTGGAATTGGCTCCATCTTAAGCCACTCTTCATGATGGTTTTAAAGGTCACCAGTGTGGGGTCTCTAGGACGATGAACTTTCTGAGTGTTGGATATAATAAGTATATATGTATACATCGGTACACATATACATATATGCATGATCAATATATATATATATATATATTTACATATATATGTATATTTTTATTTATATATATATTTACATATATATGTATATATATATATATATTTGTATATATATATATATTTTCATTTATACATATATATATATATTTTTCATTTATACATATATTTATATATATATATACATATAAACTTTATTTTTTATATTTATAATTTATACACAGTTATATTCATGAGCATGTGTATATATATATACATACATATTCAGGCTATGAATAACATTTGAATATCGGTGTTTATTTATAAATCAATGCACACATATATATATATATATACAGTACATGTTTAAACGCATTATATCAGTGCATGAGGGGTGGGCTACCCAAGGACAGAGCAACATGCTGCTAGCCTTCTGAAACTTACGTCTAACCCTGCGCCACAATTCCATATCAACACTTCATGAGCTCAAAGCCTTCAACCCCTTGGATATACAGTCTGGTGACCTAACGTAGCTGGCTGGAATTCACCATATTTTGTAGAGAAACCCTGGGAAACCATCAATAATTGGTGGATTTTCCATTGCTATGTTAGATCACCAGAGGGTACTCATCAGCCACAGATTTCATTTTTAGAACGATATGCACGGCTGGAAGTGCACCCACATTACTGTATTCATTGTTGATCAGTATTCACCAAAAAAGCCGTAGCTTTCCAAGGCATTATTATCCGTTGTTAGTGTTGACCATTAACACTATCTACGTATATATGTAACTCCTCAAGTCAGAAAGAGCACTGTTTCCAAACAAACATAACAGTCATAAACCGTTTTTTGCCAAAATGGTATAGCGGCAGCTCTGCATAAACAGGAAATATTTTTGCTATATTATATTAGTGCAGACCGGAAAAAAACAGTTCCCTTATTGCATTCATCCAATGATCTCTGTTAGATGATTGCTTCCTAATTAGCATCAAAGAGAATCAAAAGATTATTCTTCCTGATGATCTTTGGTTGATTATTTCCTTTCTTGCATTCCACCACCGCCACCACCATCACCATTGCCACGTGATTCAGTTTTCAGGTGGCAGTGGCAACCAACCCCACTCACTACGGCAACCCCACTGACGGCTGCGAATCCGACGAGCAAGCTGTGCGTGTTCAGGGCTTGTCGGGTGACTTCTGCAGTCCCAAGTGCGACAGCTCGGGAAGCTGCCCTAGTGATGTGCCCAAGGGTGACACCGCCACTCCTCAGTGTGCTCTCCGCACCACCACCGGGGACAAGTACTGCGCATTGATTTGCCAGGCTGACTCCGACTGTGGTAGCTAAGCTGCATTGAGCTGCATTGAGCTGCATTGAGCTGTATTGAGCTGCATTCAGCTGCATTCATTTGCATTTGTTGTATTTTCACAGTCACGTGAAAGCGAGAGAAAGAGAAGGAAAGGCAGATAGAGACAGACGGGTAGAGAGAGGGAGATGGAAGTAGATATTGATACAGATTGGACAAATGAATATAGAGAGAGAGCCAACAACTTGAGACACACTTTCAGCTGTGATGGTGAATATAGATATATTGGTTTGTGGTTGGGCAGGCTAACAAGGTCCGATGATGTGTTTCATCACCAATGTTTTTTCAAGCATGAGACTCGCTTTCTCACTGTGTGAGTTGTTTTTGACTTGGCAGACTTGACACATTGCTTGCCTTTTTTGCATGAGGAACCGGTTCTTGCCAGAAGATCATGGGTGTTGGACTCTGCACCTACGATGCCAAAGAGACTGCGGCTCTGGAGACCATGATGACTCAGGCCTTGTCCTTGTGTTCGTTTGTTCCACGAATGAGTTTGGGAGGTGATAGGCATGACGGTTCAAGTTGGAATTTTTACGTGCTCAGAGACTGTTCGTTCTCGCTCTCGTTTCCAACTTGCAACTTGATATCACTCATTCCAAAATCTGTTTCGATGAGCAATCCTGTTTTTGGTTTTGTGCTTGGGCACTTTCATCGTTCGTTTGACATGTCCTATCGTTGTCGATTCCACTTTTCATCTTGTTCCACCACCTCCTCCAACTCCTCCTTTGCCTTTTTGCTTGGCCAGTCGCAGGTGGCAGTGGCACCCAACCCCACTCACTACGGCAACCCCACTGGCGGCTGCGAATCCGACGAGCAAGCTGTGCGTGTTCAGGGCTTGTCGGGTGACTTCTGCAGTCCCAAGTGCGACAGCTCGGGAAGCTGCCCTAGTGATGTGCCCAAGGGTGACACTGCCTCTCCTGAGTGTGCTCTCCGCACCACCACCGGGGACAAGTACTGCGCATTGATTTGCCAGGCTGACTCCGACTGTGGTAGCTAAGCTGCATCTAGCTGCATTCGTTTCATTCCCACAGTCATGCCGAAGAGAGAATCAGAAGGGAAGGCAGGTAGAGACAGACGGGTAGAGAGAGGGAGATGGATATTGATATTGATACAGATTGAACAATGAATATAGAGAGAGCCAATTAATGGAGACACACTTTCAGCTGTGATGGTGAATACAGATATATTGGTTTGTGGTTGGGCAGGCTAACAAGGTCCGATGATGTGTTTCATCACCAATGTTTTTCAAGCATGAGACTCGCTTTCTCACTGTGTGAGTGATTTTGACTTGGCAGACTTGACACATTGCTTGCCACTTTTGCTTCAGGAACCGGCTCGTGCCAGAAGATCATGGGTGTTGGACTCTGCACCTACGATGCAAAGGAGACTGCGGAAGTAGAGACTATGATGACTCAGGCCTTGTTCTGCTGTGAAACGGCTGGGACGGGGAGGTGATGGGCATGTTGGTACGATCATTTTCTCTCTGGGGACAGAAATGCAGAGACTGAGACTGTTTGTTTTCCTCTCGTTTGCGACTTCCAATCCTCAATCTCAATGCAATGTGTCCATTCATAAGTTTGCTTTTGTTTTTTTGACGTGCTTCCTTTAATTGTTCATGTGCACATGTTGCATGTCCTTTCCTCGTAGTTTTTGCATGTTTTTCCATCACCTCCTCCAACTCCTCCCTTGCCTTTCTGCTTGGCCAGTCGCAGGTGGCAGTGGCAACCAACCCCACTCACTACGGCAACCCCACTGGCGGCTGCGAATCCGACGAGCAAGCTGTGCGTGTTCAGGGCTTGTCGGGTGACTTCTGCAGTCCCAAGTGCGACAGCTCGGGAAGCTGCCCCAGTGATGTGCCCAAGGGTGACACTGCCTCTCCTGAGTGTGCTCTCCGCACCACCACCGGGGACAAGTACTGCGCATTGATTTGCCAGGCTGACTCCGACTGTGGTAGCTCAGCTGCATTGAGCTGCATTGAGCTGCATTCAGCTGCATTCAGCTGCATTCATTCCCCACCTGTCAGGTGAGGGTTGTTAGATTTTATCAGAGCGGCATCCTCCTCCTCCTCCTCCTCCTCGTCCTCCTCCTCCTCCTCCGCCGGACCTCAACCACGACCATGTACGACTAGTGGTCGCTGCCGGACCTCAACCACGACCATGTA
>VSDK01002553.1:1271367-1290359 GCA_009767595.1 Symbiodinium kawagutii | reverse complement strand
AGTGTGCTCTCCGCACCACCACCGGGGACAAGTACTGCGCATTGATTTGTCAAGCTGACTCCGACTGTGGTAGCTCAGCTGCATTGAGCTGCATTGAGCTGCATTCATTTGCATTTGTTGTATTTTCACAGTCATGTGAAAGCGAGAGAAAGAGAAAGAAAGGCAGGTAGAGACAGACGGGTAGAGAGAGGGAGATGGATATAGATATTGATACAGATTGAACAATGAATATAGAGAGAGCCAATTACTGTAATTGGAGACACACTTGCAGCTGTGATGGCGTGAATGTCTTGGTTTGCGGTTAGGTAGGCTAACAAGGTCTGATGATGTGTTTCATTACCAATGTTTTTTCAAGCATGAGACTCGCTTTCTTACTCGATGAGTTTTTGTTTGACTTGGCAGACTTGTCACATTGCTTGCCACTTTTGCATGAGGAACCGGTTCTTGCCAGAAGATCATGGGTGTTGGACTCTGCACCTACGATGCCAAGGAGACTGCGGAAGTAGAGACTACGATGACTCAGGCCTTGGTCTGCTGTGAAACGACTGGGACGGGGAGGACATGGGCATGTTGGTACGATCGTTTTCTCTCTGGGGACAGAAATGCAGAGACTGAGACTGTTTGTTTTCCTCTCGTTTGCGACTTCCAATCCTCCATCTCAATGCAATGTGTCCATTCATAAGTTTGCTTTTGTTTTTTTGACGTGCTTCCTTTAATTGTTCATGTGCACATGTTGCATGTCCTTTCCTCGTAGTTTTTGCATGTTTTTCCATCACCTCCTCCAACTCCTCCTTTGCCTTTTTGCTTGGCCAGTCGCAGGTGGCAGTGGCAACCAACCCCACTCACTACGGCACCCCCACTGGCGGCTGCGAATCCGACGAGCAAGCTGTGCGTGTTCAGGGCTTGTCGGGTGACTTCTGCAGTCCCAAGTGCGACAGCTCGGGAAGCTGCCCCAGTGATGTGCCCAAGGGTGACACTGCCTCTCCTGAGTGTGCTCTCCGCACCACCACCGGGGACAAGTACTGCGCATTGATTTGTCAAGCTGACTCCGACTGTGGTAGCTAAGCTGCATCTAGCTGCATTCAGCTGCATTTATTTGCATTTGTTGTATTTTCACAGTCGTGTGAAAGCGAGAGAAAGAGAAGGAAAGGCAGGTAGAGACAGACGGGTAGAGAGAGGGAGATGGATATAGATATTGATACAGATTGAACAATGAATATAGAGAGAGCCAATTACTGTAATGGAGACACACTTGCAGCTGTGATGGCGTGAATGTCTTGGTTTGTGGTTGGGAAGGCTAACAAGGTGTGATGATGTGTTTTATCACATTTTTTTTCAAGCACGAGACTTGCTCTCTTACTGTATGAGTTCTTGTTTGACTTGGCAGACTTGACACATTGCTTGCCACTTCTGCATGAGGAACCGGCTCTTGCCAGAAGATCATGGGTGTTGGACTCTGCACCTACGATGCCAAGGAGACTGCGGAAGTAGAGACCATGATGACTCAGGCCTTGTTCTGCTGTGAAATGAATGGGATAAGGAGGATATGGGCATGACTGTTCAAGTTGGATTTCTTACGTGCTCAGAGACTGATTGGTCCGCTCTCGCTCCAACTCGCAACCTGTCCTGTTTCTGGTTTTGTGTGTCGGCACCTTAACCGTTCATTTGACATGGTTCGTCTCCTTTGTTGTTGATTCCACTTTTCATCTTTTTCCAAAACCTCCTCCAACTCCTTTGCCTTTTTGCTTGGCCAGTTGCAGGTGGCAGTGGCAACCAACCCCACTCACTACGGCAACCCCACTGGCGGCTGCGAATCCGACGAGCAAGCTGTGCGTGTTCAGGGCTTGTCGGGTGACTTCTGCAGTCCCAAGTGCGACAGCTCGGGAAGCTGCCCTAGTGATGTGCCCAAGGGTGACGCTGCCTCTCCTGAGTGTGCTCTCCGCACCACCACCGGGGACAAGTACTGCGCATTGATTTGCCAGGCTGACTCCGACTGCGGTAGCTAAGCTGCATCTAGCTGCATTCAGCTGCATTTATTTGCATTTGTTGTATTTTCACAGTCATGTGAAAGCGAGAGAAAGAGAAGGAAAGGCAGGTAGAGACAGACGGGTAGAGACAGACGGGTAGAGAGAGGGAGATGGATATAGATATTGATACAGATTGGACAAATGAATATAGAGAGAGAGCCAACAAATTGAGACACACTTTCAGCTGTGATGGTGCATATAGATATATTGGTTTGTGGTTGGGCAGGCTAACAAGGTCCGATGATGTGTTTTATCACATTTTTTTTCAAACACGAGACTTGCTCTCTTACTGTATGAGTTCTTGTTTGACTTGGCAGACTTGACACATTGCTTGCCACTTCTGCATGAGGAACCGGATCTTGCCAGAAGATCATGGGTGTTGGACTCTGCACCTACCATGCCAAGGAGACTGCGGCTCTGGAGACCATGATGACTCAGGCCTTGTTCTGCTGTGAAATGAATGGGATAAGGAGGTGATGGGCATGTTGGTGCCCTTGTGTATCTTGGGGGGACGGAAATGCATAGACTGGAACTGGTTGTTGCCGTCTCGTTTGCAACTTCCATCAACATCAATCTCAACTTACCTGTGGAAGGGCATGAACAATAGTTGTTCTGTTCAGCGTCGGTCTCTCCCCAGCACCCGTTGCATGTCCTTTCCTCGTAGTTTTTGCATGTTTTTCCATCACCTCCTCCAACTCCTTTGCTTTTTTGCTTGGCCAGTTGCAGGTGGCAGTGGCAACCAACCCCACTCACTACGGCAACCCCACTGGCGGCTGCGAATCCGACGAGCAAGCTGTGCGTGTTCAGGGCTTGTCGGGTGACTTCTGCAGTCCCAAGTGCGACAGCTCGGGAAGCTGCCCTAATGATGTGCCCAAGGGTGACACTGCCTCTCCTGAGTGTGCTCTCCGCACCACCACCGGGGACAAGTACTGCGCATTGATTTGCCAGGCTGACTCCGACTGTGGTAGCTAAGCTGCATTCAGCTGCATTTGGTTCAAGTTCAGAGTCATGTGAAAAGAGAGAATGAAAGTTCACAAACTCGGGGGTTGCAGTTGTTACCTTGTTGGAGTAGGGATATTGAAGTTGCTACCTTGTTGATTGGTATTTACCATGTGTTGCTCGCTAGACTCTAGGTATGAATATACCCAATCCGACAGGTTCTGACCCGTATAGGATGACCAGCGGGATATCACAGGAACCATCATTAACCAACCACTTGTTGACCATTTGCTGACCCACCAGTTGTTAACCATCGTGACCGGGTGAATAACCATCATTGATCACTGAATAGGCATCACTAGAAGTCACTGATGGCCAGTATCATCCATCATAAATCATCATCAGCATTACTTACCATCCAGAACTACCCATCATTAACCAGTATTAGTATCAGCTATTATCACCCATCATCAACTCATCATTGTCAACCATCATTTGGCTAATAACCATCGTCGATCATCACTAGCCATCATTGACCATCATTAACCACTTGCAAAACCAGCCATCATTAATCATCATTAACCATCATCAACCATCACTATCATTATCCATTATCAATCGTTCGCCCTTAGCCATTCAGTAAGCATCATGAACCTGAACTAACCATCATGAGCCATCAATCATCACTATTAACATTATTAACCATCATTCATCAGTATTACTCACCATTAACAACAATCTTCATCATTAACCACTTTTAGAACCACCCATCATCTTCTCATCTGGCTGTGGGTCAAAACCCCCTACCCCTGGTTCCCTACTATCAACCATTGTTTTCCCTATAAAATTGTTGGTTATTAACCGCCATTATTGGTTGGTTACAGCCTTGACCCATAGCCATCTCCTAAGGCACTGGTTCCTGCCAGAAGATCATGGGCGTCGGCCTGTGCACCTACTCGGCCTCAACCGCTGCGCCCTCGCTGCAGCTTCTTCCAGCCGAGGTGCGGTGGAACGGCGACGGGAGGAGGGGAAGGGATGCGTCAGTAGGGAGTGGTTCATAGGGGTGGTGAATGGTGGCTAAGGATGGTTAACAAGGATGGTTAGTGATGGTCCATGATGTTGAATGATGCTTAGTAGTGATGATTCATAATCATGGTGGTTGTATGATAGTTCATGATGATATTATTATGGTCTTACTGTTTTGTGAAGGAGATCATGACCCATATGATGGTTTCATCGTTGTATAATGCTTTGATAACCATGGTCTAATAAGTGGCGGATGGTTAGTCATGGTTTATAGTGATGATTCATAATCATCGGGTTGGTATATAACAGTTAGGGACGGTTAAAAAGGGTTTCATCAGTTTCATCACGGTTTTTATAGACAATCATCACCAATAACAATGGTATGACAGCTACTCGGTGGGTCTTCCTCAAAACTGGAGAGCCCCAAAAACTTGTTGGCTCACGACTGCAAAGGAATAATCAACTGGATGATTTGCGGGTCCTCTATTTTGAGAAACACCCAGATGGTGGCAGATGGCTAATAATGATGATTGTCAACGATGGTTAATGATGGTTCATCATGATTTATCATTCTGATTTGACCAATATTTAATCAATTACTAATGAGCGTTAACATTGTTTATAATATATGGCTCTGGGTCAAAACCCTGTACCCCTGGTTCCCCTATCATTAACCATTGTTTTCCTTATTGTTGCTGGTGATTATCCCCCATTATTGGTTGGTTATTATTGACCCATAGCCATATGGGTGTTTCTCAAAATAGGGGTACCCCCAAATCATCCACTATTAGTCATTTATATGAATAAACCAACCATTTTTTGGGTACCCCCATTTTGAGAAACCACCATATATTTATACAAAAGTTGATACTGCTTGAGTCTGCAAGTCACTTTTTGGTCAGAATCTCCGTGGTGTTCCGCAACGCAGCTTCCCAAAGATCTGTGAGGGACCTTGCGCGCACAACTCGTGGCACGATCTTGGAGCCAAGGTAAATGGCGAGCTGGGTCAATATTGGTCAAGCAACCTTCATGGGGGAGAATCACCAGCAATTTCAGAGGGAAAACTATGATAACTATGGTTAATGATGGGGGAACCAGGGGGACATGGTGAGCTGACGCTTAGCCAAATGAGTTCACCATGGTGAATGTCACCAGTTCTTCGTTGTCACACTTGCATACCCAATGGGTCCAACGTGGCAACCACAAATCCCACAGTTGACAACCAAGATCAACCATTTGTTAACACTTTCTCCACAATGAACCGTGCACCAACTACCATGCATCAAAAGACATTAAACATTCATCATGGATGAAATAATTGATAACCATTACTGAATAACCATTATTGTTTTCCATTAATTATCCGTGATTATTAATGAACTCCTGGATTGACGAGTTAATGACCATTAATGCAATTATAGTGAATTATGAATAACTATTAATAACCATTAATGAAATATGTCGAATCCTCCATTATTGACTACCCATTCGCCAACGGTTCTCACTCACTGTTCCCCCTGCTGTTCCCCATCATCGCTGGCACGCTGCGCCAGGCAATGTCTCAGATCGTGGTCTGACGAGGTTGCACGCGGGGGCGGCTCTGACAGGTCGGGTTTACAGACCCGCTGTAGCTGACCCTATTTTCAAACAAATCTATATAGGCTTAGTTAACAAAGTCAACAACCACAGGTAGCTGATTGATGAATTCTTTAAAGTTTTAGTCCACAGTTTTTTGAAAGCCAAACACGCTGGTTGAATGTTGCGAACGGGTCACAAGCTACCGACACTTGTTTGCACTGACTTTGCAATAGAACGGAGTGATTACAAAACGCGCTAAACTGCACAACTTACTGTATCAAAGTAAGTAACCAAGTAAATAAACCTATTCTGCAGCTCGATTATATACAAACTGAGCTGACTGCGTAGTGGGAATACATAAACAGGTTGCTGACTATGTAAGCAAGCAAATCATTGACCGGCTAAATCACTCACAAAATTCGCCAACCAACTATTTGCCAACATTTGCACAGTCACTGAGTCATTAACATCTATAGCATAAATTGGGAGCATACGAGCAGTGCTGGAGAAATGTTATTGCTGACTTACCGCCTCAGTTTATCAGAGCCAGCGACAGGTTGATAACGGTGAAGCAGGTCGTGATAAATGATTTATTTGATGCTTAATCGCTGGACCTTCCATTATTCATCAACCACCCTCAAGCATCATGGACCATGAAAATCATCAGTATGGGTTGGTCATAAGCCATTCGCAGCCAGTCTTACCCGTCATTGATTAATTATATAATCATCATCAATAGCGGCATCTGATCACAAAAAGTCACACAATTCTCTGTATGGTGACACATACTACAAGGTGGGCCCCCCTGGTTATAAGTTGATTAATAGGCCATATAATTATTGTTCTATCTACCATAACTAGTAGTTACCCTAGTTATAAACCAACCTAGCTAACTAGGCCCCTCCTTGTACTAACTGGGATCATCATCCAGTTTGACATCCAAACCAGTCAGGTTTCGAAGTGCCAGGCTGACATGGCCTATTTCGTGCCCAGCAACGGCCAGGGCCAGGGCCGAACAGGGCTGGGCCCCAGATGCAGCGAGTGACAGATGGAGGCTCCCAACAGCGACAGGTACCAGGGCTATGGTGATTTTCGGGGCTCAGTTGCGGGGTGCCCTTGACTTAGTTCCCCCCTTCAAGGCAACATATGCCTAAAAAAACACAGATATTATGGAATGCTCTTGGCAATCAATACTTGGAATGGATCCATCTTCAACTTTAACTGACCGTTTCCAAGCTCACCACAGAAATTAAGTAAAACACCCAGCCGGTGATTTTAAATATTTGTTGGTATTCCCCAATATTTGGAATGCTAGAGGCAACTGATTACAGTACTATTTTTTCTTGGTGGTTTTCAACATTTTTTATTTTCCCTAGTAATCATTAACAAATGGTTGGTTGACTAATGATTTTCATGACGGGGTGGTTCAACCATCAGTCAGTTGTTAACCATGGATCATTGTTGGTCACTATTCACTACTATTCATTACCATCAACTATTTACAACTATCATTATGAGGATTGAAACTATAAATTAACAACTATTAACTATTAATAACTATCATTGCTATTAGTAACTATTAACTATTAATAACTAGCAATCAGTTTTATAACCACCAACCAGGCCGGAAAGTGATTCGCACCACGCACGAGGGCAGAGGCTGCAACTCGCACAGCGATGTCCCTGATATCACCCTGCACCGGGGATGATGACGCGCTTATGACGCGCTTATGATTCACCTAGTGGTTTCTCAAAATGGTTGGTTTATTACTATAGATGGCTTAAAATCGATGATTTGGGGGTACCCCTATTTTGAGAAACACCCACCTATACCTATGACGACTTGCGGGGATCATACGTTTCTACTCTTTCGGTCATCACAAGAGAAGTTGCAAAATGCGGCAGGGATACTGGTGGCAAGATCTGTCATTTGCCCATCCGCTAAGTTTGAACGTGCCCGCTTGGGGTCGTTCTAGGGGTACGCGCTCGGCACCAAAGCAGAAGCAAAAGAAGATGTCACTTTGGATTTGGATTGTGGATGTGCACGACATGTGTATACAGGATGTGAGCAGCAAACCACACCACTGTTTGGGGGCTTTTGCCGTTATGATTTGATCGTTTGTTTAAAGCACATGTTTGGCAATTGACAATTAGACACTGTAAGCCACAGGCTTGAGAAGCTGCTCAAATGATAGTGTCACCCTAGCCCAGGCGGTAGAAAAGGAGGCAATGTTGGGAGCGATTACTCATGATGGTTGATAGCATGATTAGTCATGTTTGTCTATCAGAGCTTCGAAATCCCTAAGGACAGGACAGTTTTGGCTTCAGCATGTGCCCAGTGATGGATACAGCTAGCAGCCCCGGTGGACCAAATGTAAAACCTGACTGCCCATTTTTCCTCCGAAAATTCAGAGAGTAACTTCTCCTCGTTGGGATGTTGATATCGCTGTAGCGTGTTATTTTGAATTCACCTTCAAATGTTTTGATTTCCATTAGACCAAGGTCTATGGGTTTTTGAAGGAGAAGGGATTCTCCTTGCGCGGTGATGGTCAATCTGTAAGTTGTGTTTCCTCCTGCTCATAAGTGGGGGTACCGATGGGTAAATAGGCTTCTTATGGTTGTCCCGCAGATTTGCAGGGTGAACTAAGCTACAGTAGTTTCTAAGTCTTAGTTGGACATGGCTGATGATAAACTATTCCCATATGATCGGTTGGTCTCAAACATCCATCACTGCCATCACCCAGTTATTATGGCCCCACAGATATGAACCTAGTGGTTTGATCCTCCCGGTGGGAGGAATTAGATTTCTTGTAAACTAAGCTAGTCGCCAAGTCCCACTGGGTTGCTTCAAGAATATGAGTGACCATCTGTGCTTAACTAGTGCACTCTGGGAGTCTTGAGCCAAACTTGGGGAAGTTTTAAAGCTACAGGGAACTCAGGTTCAGTGGTCAATGAGTGACCACCTACAGACCCCTTGGTGTACCTTTGCGGGTACCGCTAGGAGAGTGCTGTGATACTTCGCCTGTCAGTATGGTTGAACCACGGATTCTTACTCTAGGACTCTTACTCTGAGTGGCATGGTGATCGAAGCATTGAAACATATTGAAACTCCGAAACCCTAAGCTGGTTTAGGGGGGTATGGAATCCTAAGCTGAAACCAATTGGAACCCTAGTACCAGCGGTCATCGCATTGGGTTGATATCCAGCTGTGAAGCTTGTCAGTAATTGCTCAAAGTAATTGAGCCCTAGGAATTCCCAATCAGTCTGAGTTACTAAAATGCTCCGGGTACCCGGGTTAGCAGCCCGGAGTAACTGAACCCGAACCGTATGGGACCGCATGTAACCCTAAGCTGAAACTAAATTGAACCCTACAAGGTGGGCCCCCGAAAAGTTTGCTAAGTTGGCTGATAACTACGGTGACTACCAGTTGTGGTAGATATAACTAGCTTGTCAAATGGCTTATTAATCACTTATAAATATAAACAGCGGGGCCTTGTAGTAAAACCTAAGATGAAAAGCCATCACTCTTGCCGTCGAAGCCTTCTCAGCACCTCGTTCGACCTCACTCCGTTAGTTCAATCTTGCGACCACATCGCGGCCATGGCAAACATGTGGGTTTGGCACCCAGCCTTTGTTGGGCCATGCTGGAGCATGCTGTTTAGTCAATGGTCATTGTCAGCTGGAGTTCTTATAGAGCTGAAGCATCGGTGGTTGTTTTTATGTAGAGTAACATATGGAAAAATGAAAATCCGTAATTGTTCATGGCTCACTGTGGTTGATAGTGGTTAGCCATGGAGATTATGAACAACAAGGCTGGCCTGTGATTGCCAACATTTTTTATTCTCCCCGATGACTTTGGGATGGTGACCGTGGGTTGATTGACGAGCTTGGACTGGGGCAACTACCCACCAACCAGGTAATAGTTGATCATTAGCCAAAACACGGTTGACTAAGCGAAGATTCCTGAGTTGCTTGGGGGTTGCTGAGCTGAGCGATGGTTAACAATTAAGATACATGGATTGATATATGTTAATAATGAATATGATTATGCATGATAATCCACGATAGTCCATGACAATCCTTGATGATCCATCAAAATCCACGATGGTCCACGACTATCCATGATGATCCACGATAATCCACGATAGTCCATGACAATCCATGATGATCCACGACAATCCACGATAGTCCATGACAATCCATGATGATCCATGAAAATCCACCATAGTCCATGACAATCCATGATAATCAATGATAATCTGTGATAATCGATCATACTTCAGAAACAAGTTCATCCGCAAAGAATTCTGGCTAGTCATAATCTGAAATCAATGGTTATGGTCAATCCACATCCCGGGATCATTCAAGTTTCCTGCTGGTTGCGGATTGCAAGCAACTCGCGATCAAGAACGATAAGACAAAGTCAAGGTTCCCACTTACAAGTTGGATGATAAGCCACTTCACTATATAGTTACAGCATGTAACTTCTAGCATCACCTGATCATACCTGATCTCAATGGCTATTAATTAAGCTATTTAATCTCAATTAGAATGTCCAACAATCATGGTTATCCTGGTTATTGTCCAAATGAACAAACTACGCTGACTCATAGTTATCCTGGTCATTACACAAATTCACTAGCTGGGCTTGCTGTTGGGGTCTTGTGCTAATGCATTTTCTTGATGATATATCGAGGGGTTCATTCAATGGCGAAGCTGTGGTATGGGACTAGAGGGACTGTAATTGGCTAATCGCGAATGATGATCGTCATGACTTGATGACAATATACAACTGTTGTATAACGGACATAGATTTATTTGACGGAATTGTTATAGAGTGATGCATGTGTATCAGCGAACATTAGTTGTATTGATGTAGATTCAGTGCCAGTTGCATTGGTTTGTAGAGTTTTGATCATGGGCAAGGATATCTTTCAGGCTAAAGAATATTGGCTGATCATGGGTACACAAAATGGTGAGTTCAAACGGATATCTATATGGGGGTTTCTCAATTTAAGGACCCCAACTCATAGTCGTTTTATTGCTTTGAATGACTATCAATAGATTATTTTGGGAGTACCCCTGTTTGAGAAAGCACCATATGGAATCGCGAAAAGGTCCAGTCAGCACCAGTTTTGCTGGGCTAATCAGCTCCATCAATGGTAGACGTTCCATGTGAGGTCAGATCAATTTGTGAGTCGAACAATACTTGGCTATGGGTCAATATTAACCAACCAACTAAAGGGGGATAATACCCAACTGTTTCCTGGATGGCGCGCCAGCTCGGTTGTAACGGAGCTGGCCCTTTCACCACTCCTTAGCGGCAGTCCCATGTTAGAACCGGCACAGGATCTTCAGAGTACTGAACTACACTTGGATAATAACCAACAATAATAGGGAAAACAATGCTTAATGATAGGGGAACCAGGGGTACGGGGAGGCCTTGAGCCACCTGACCCACTGCCACTTGTCTCCAATATACCCTACATATCCCTACATTCATTTGGTTCATTTCATCCATGATACTACAGTATGCCCTTCAGACCGAAAAGTAAGTGGTTTTATGGTTGAAATGTCAAATTTGTGGCGTGATTTGAATGTGCTAAATTTTCTCGGGTGCTTTTTTGTATGATTGATTGTTGGTGACAGCTGCTGTGATCGACGGCAGTCAGCGTTCGAAGGCTGGTACAAAATGACGAAGCCCCATTCTTTGCCAATCTAAGTTTTTGTCAAGCACCAGCTACCACCAAGACTACTCTGTTTGCTTGTGGTGGGTTTAGATTTGGCGATGAGCAAAGCCGATCAGTGCTGAAAGTCAAGTTCTTATTAGGCGAGCTGACATGCCGAGATTGTTTGTAGTTTCAAACATCTTCTATTTTCCCTAGTCTTGCCAAATGGTTGGTTGTTTGACAAGTATATGTTTCATGATGGGGTGGTTCAACCACCAGCCAGATAACCATCAACCACTATTGTTGCTCATTATCCCCTACCAAGTATTAATAGTAGATGCTCCACCAGTATAATCCCCTAGAATCTATCATCTATCAGAAGCGGCTAAACTGATTTCGTGTAAGATTCAAACATGTTTCTTTTAAACTGCTATTCGTTCAATTCATCCATAGAGACACCAACAATTGCCAGCAATAGCAAATGGTAGGTCCTAGAAACGGGATAGCTCAACCACCAACCAGACCAGAGTGGATACGGGTGACCTGATATGTGGATAGTGTTGCCAGGTTTCCTTCTCACAGTATTGCCAGAGAATGCCAAGCCTGGATGAAGCGAGCCACCCCTGGTTGATTTATAGGGGGTACCCTCTGGTAAACTAACATAGCAATGAAAAATCACCATATTTTATAGAGATTCCCTAGGAAACCATGAATAATTGGTGGATTTTCCCTTGCCATGTTGGTTTACCAGAGTGTATCCTCCAAAAGCCAACTGGTTTCCCATTAAAATGGTATTCCCCTCAATTCAAAAGCCAGGGTCATAAACTTTTCTTGCACGCTGTTTCCATGAGCAATGGTCGACTGTCAATTGGCCATCCATGTAAATGCCATTTTTTGGGTAGTTTGACCAGTAGAATCAAGCATCGCTGACCATTGATATACACCACCACCAACGTATTCATAACCAGTATCCACCACCAGCCAGTCATTGACCATGAATTTTGCCATCAACCATTGCTGGACCCTTCATCCACCATTAATGAGCCATTCATCAACCATGAATCCACCAGGGCTATTAGCTGACCGAACCGCCGGGTCATGGTAGCCAAGGTCAAACTACTTCTTCTTGTTTGCCTCTCGGCACCGATCATGGCGGAACCGCAATGTTCCGCCGTTCATTTCTTGTCATATATTGTGCATATAAGTGCACATATATATATATATAAATTATATATATATATTTATTTATTTATATTTTTATTTATATATATACATATATAGAGTGGTTTTCTCAAAATAGGGAACCCCCAAAAGATGGATGGTTGATTTCTATAAATGGCTGATAGAGGATGACTTGGGGATATTTATTGTTATATTTGTAAATATACATATATATATATATATTTATTTATATTTACATATGGATATGGGGGGTTCTTCAAAATATGGGTCCCTAAAAACGGATGAATTATTGCTATAGTTAAATTGTTTATATAGGATGATTTAGAGGTGCCCCTATTTTGAGAAACTACCATATATATTTATATATGTATACATTAGCTTTCCCAAGAACATATATCATGAAATACACACTTATGTTGGGATTATCTCACTGTGAATGTTTGATAGCGGTTCAGATTAACCGGCAATCACTGCTAACCAACTGATTATTCGTTATTGAGACATCAACATTCATCAATCAGTAGTAGACAGTAACAGCAACCCAGAGAAAGGAATAAATTACATGATTGATTATATCACCAAAGTACGAGCGGGTCAAGAAGCAGTACAGAGACTGCGACATTGTGAACATGGCGGTGTCCCTGCCTACGACTGGGGTAAGCCTACAAGTTGTAGTTACAACCAGGCTTATGAACAAGCTGCTACAAGGTGGGACCCCTTATCTAAATTGGTGAACATAAGTAGGGTGACTATAGTTAAATGGCTTATACATACTATGAATCAAGCTATAACCAGGTTAAATGGCTTACTAATCAACTTATCACCAGGGGGGGCCCACCTTGCACCCCTCCCCTTGTACTGGTACAGCTGCTCCCCCATGGATGTGGCTCCCCTCGCCGCTCAGGTGGGATGAGTGCGACATGGGCTGTTGTGTCGGGCGGCTTTGGAGCAGCGCAGGTGCGGAGCAGCCGCTGAGACGGACCAGGACTTGGTAGATCCATCAGTTGTTTCAAGGTTTGGTCACTATAACAATTGATCGATTAAGGAAAACCCTGGTAGGTTAGTCTTATAACCAGGTTACTATGACAACCAGGTAGGTGCAAGGTGGGCCCCCAACCACTTAGGTTAGTTGGTTTATAACTTGTCTAGGGTTAACAGCCAGTTATAAGGGTTGTAACCCAACAGTGGTTGGGGGCCCACCTTGCACCTACCTGGTTGTCATAGTAACCTGGTTATCAGCTTAACCTACCAGGGTTTTTCCTACAATCCATCAATTGTTATAGTGACCAGGTTTGGTATAACCCAGCGGTTCCTTTAACTCGTCCCATAGAATCACCTTCAGTGCCCACGAGTGGTGGCCTAGTTGGTGGTTTCCTTGACATTTTTCCCGTAATTGTTAACAAATGGTTGGTTGACTGATATTTGTTTCATACGGGTTGAAACTACCAACGATATATACAGTACTTAGAGGGCTTCATAAATCACCAATGGTTTCCAGATACAAGGTGGGTCATGACATCACTTCATTATTTGATTCATAAGCCCCGACTTGGCATTTAATCAGCCATCTAGTCATACTTATAGGCTTTTGGGGCTTCATAAAACACTAAGGGTCAACAGTGGTTCCTTCTTGGCCTTTAAGAGGATAAACATGATTGATAGTGGTGGATCCAGAAGGGCAATATGTCACTCCTCAGCACATGATTCTCCATGGGTAGCAACAGTAATACATTATTAATGAGAAAACACCCGACTATGCTGAACTATATTCTACATGGTTTTCGATTTGGATCCCGCATGTTTGGCTTTGCATCAAGCGGCAGGAGGCATCATTATGAATCAAGCATTTCTTACGGATCGAGCCCTGCTAGGTAGGGGTGATTTCATCATCACATAATTCACATATGATTGATCAATGATGGTTCATCCGACTAAGGTCAGTGGACCCAGTGGACTGCAAAGCCGGTTGCAAGGAGACCAATCTAACAGGATCGTTTGAAGATTGTCGATAGTAAAAGGGACTGCATTCACTGCTTGAAATAAAGCTATCCCAGTTGTTACCGACCGAAGAATCCTAGGAGTGGATGGACCAACAAGAAGTTTGTTCTGTTGCCGCCACTTGATTTTTTCCGTGGCACAAATCAAAGACATTGTCCCAATGGCTGCGCAGAGACCTCTTATAACAAACTCTTTCCTGAGAACCGGTCACTTCATGAGTGATAGAGAAATTTGCAGTGGCAGGTCTACAACAACCTTCCTAGCTATGACGGATAGACGTCCTAGTATAATTAGTTGCATATCGTCTTATACTTACACTTAATTAAACATATCAATCCATCATCATTGCAGGTTGTTGGATTTTGCAGCACCTGCTATAGTTAGTTCTACAGAATTCGCTCAATTCTTAACCATAGACCCAGTACACAGACATGCCCATATCTCCAGGTCGCGACAAATCCTACTCACTACGGCGACCCCACTGGCGGTTGCGAATCGGACGAGCAAGCTGTGCGTGTTCAGGGCTTGAAGGGCGATTTCTGCAGTCCTAAGTGCGACAGCTCGGGAAGCTGCCCCAGTGATGTGCCCAAGGGTGACACCGCCACTCCTCAGTGTGCTCTCCGCACCACCACCGGGGACAAGTACTGTGCATTGATTTGTCAAGCTGACTCCGACTGTGGTAGCTCATCTGCATGAAGTGTTTTGATGTTTTCTTTCGAGGGAGTTGGAGACAACGGGTGCGAAGTTGTAAACTTGAAACGTTCTTTTTGTCAGCTCAAGGTGTGATGTTGCAGGTCACCACTCAAATTTTTTACATTCACGAACACCGTTCCTATGAACTTTGATGCTTGTTTATTCAATACGTGCCATCAGGAACAGGTTCTTGCCAGAAGATCATGGGCGTTGGCCTTTGCACTTATGATGCAACGCAGACCAATGCTGTGGAAACCATCATGACCCAGGCCTGGGTGTGCTGCCCGGACCTTTGGTATCAGGAAATGTTTCGGATCCATGTTCTATCCATTGGCTCATTTGTATGCAGGGGTCCATTTTTGCACCTGCGTTATGAATGATTTTTTTTTTGCAACCACGTGATAAGAAGATGCAGACGCTCGGGAACCAACATTCGATGTTGCAAGGTCCCTGCGCCACGCCCTGCGCCTGTGCCGGGCACACCTGCTCCAGCCATGACTCCTGCGCCGGCTGTGCCTGCTACTGGGCAGCGATGAATATTGATGAATTTGAGTGTTGTGATTTGAGTGTTTCCTACATGTTCCAACTGTCAATTGGGAGGGTGTATGGTAGTTCATGGGAACATTGCATATCATTGGTTGTAGCATGACTGGTGCTTTCATAGGAACATAAACTTGCAGTGGTTTGTGAACATGCAGCTCTTGTGTGTCATGAAAGAGATGCCCTTGATTACTTCCACAAGTGGCATCAAGTTGCACGGTTTTGTTTGTTAACACTGCTCGGCAATCCTGCAAGTCAATGGTGATTCATCCGGAAATCTATGGAAATTTGCTTCTGTGCAGTTTGGTGCGAATTCAAGACTTGCCCAGTGGCACAAACCTGATGATCGTGGATTGAAGTTGCATGGTTTGATGAGGTGCTATGAAAAATGAACGATTGAATTGTGCGCATCACATCCCGAATGATTTCTTGCATTTTGGATCATGCAATGAGAAGTCTCGAGCAGTTTTTTGAGCAACAAACTGCCTTCGATGTTGCAAGGTTCCTGCGCCTGCACCCGGAACACCAGCTCCTGCACCGGGAACTCCTGCTCCTGCACCGGGAACACCTGCTCCTGCACCGGGAACTCCTGCTCCTGCACCGGGAACACCTTCTCCTGCACCGGGAACACCTTCTCCAGCCATGGCTGAGGACGGGGGCAGAATGGGCAGTGGTGGGGAGGAGTGTTGGAGTGTTGCTTATTTTGCTGTCTCTGAATCCTTCCCCCATCTTCCCCAAAATGTATTTCTTCAAAACCTGACAGGGACCGGATCCACAGGCTATGGCTATCACAATCAAAAGCCAATGCTCAATTTTCATTCAGGAGACTGTATGGTTGTTTGATGTAATTTGTGTTCACATGGCTCCATGATGGATTAGCTGTTTGACTTGTTTAACTGGTACGGGTTTCAAACATCATGGCGGATGTCTTCTGAATAACAAAGTCAGTTTGATGGTGATGGTTTTGCCATCTTTAACGATTGCTACTTTAATGTGTTGTTTGATGGTTACGATCAAAAGAGCCATGTTTGTTGCAGTGGTTTGTCAGAGTTCATACCCATGGCTATTCATGGCCACTTGTTTGCAGATGTTTTAGCAGTTGTTAACTATTGCGAACAGCGGTGAGCCAATGACTGACCAGTACTATCCATGACTCGCTATTGGTTGATATGAGTAGTTCATGGTTAAACGCTGCTGACCATGGATAGTCATGTTTTTGACAAGTACACAAGCTTGTCAACCAGCAAAGCGTGTTCGATGTTGCAAGGTCCCTGCTCCACGCCCTGCCCCTGTGCCTGTGCCGGGCACACCTGCTCCTGCCATGACTCCTGCGCCGGCTGTGCCTGCTACTCGGCAATGATGAAGATTGATGACTTGCAGTGTTGTGATGTTGTTGTTTCCTGCATGTTCCAACTCTCAATTGGGAGGATGTATGGTAGTTTATGGGAAGATTGCATATCATTGGTTGTAGCATGACTGGTGCTTTCATAGGAACATAAACTTGCAGTGGTTTGTGAACATGCAGCTCTTGTGTGTCATGATAGAGATGCCCTTGATTACTTTCAAAAGTGGCATCAAGTCGCACGGTTTTGTTTGTTAACACTGCTCGGCAATCCTGCAAGTCAATGGTGATTCATCCAGAAATCTGTGGAAATTTGCTTCTGTGCAGTTTGGTGCGAATTCAAAATTGATGAGGTGCTATGAAAATGAACAATTGAATTGTGCGCTTCACATCCAGAATGATTTCTTGCATTTTGGATCACGCCATGAGAAGTCTCGAGCAGTTTTTTGAGCAACAAACTGCCTTCGATGTTGCAAGGTTCCTGCGCCTGCACCCGGAACACCAGCTCCTGCACCGGGAACTCCTGCTCCTGCACCGGGAACACCAGCTCCTGCACCGGGAACTCCTGCTCCTGCACCGGGAACACCTTCTCCTGCACCGGGAACACCTTCTCCTGCACCGGGAACACCTTCTCCAGCCATGGCTGAGGACGGGGGCAGAATGGGCAGTGGTGGGTAGGAGTGTTGGAGTGTTTCTTATTTTGCTGTCTCTGAATCCTTCCTCCATTTTTCCCCAAAATGTATTTGTTTAAGACCTGACACGGACCGTGAGCACAGGCTATGGCTATCACAATCAAAAGCAAATGCTCAGTTTTTATCCAGGAGAGTCCGTGGTAGACGTGGTAGTTTGATGTAGTTTGTGTTCGCATGGCCTTATAATTGTTTAATGTCGTAAGTGGTTTAGCTGATACCGGTTTCAAACATCAGGGGGAATGTTTATTGATACTGAAGGTGAGTTTGAGTTTGATATTGTTTGGTGGTGATGGCTTTGCCATTGCGTGGTAAGAATGATGTTTAGTGATGGTTGCGATCGGAACATCAATGCTTGTTTCAATGGGTTGTCACAGCTAGGTAGTTCATACCCATGGCTTACAATTTCCAATTGCTTGCAGATGTTTTAGCAGTTTCTAGCTATTGTGAACAGCGGTGAGCCAATGACTGACCAGTAATGTTGACCTATGATTAATAAACTGACCCTGAATAAAGCTAACCGATCCCCTGAACAAAATTATAAACTGACCCTAAATATAGCTAACTGTTTTTCACTGGGGATGTTTTTGCTGATTCTACGTCATTGATTTTGGGACTTTGGATCCTAAATTTGGGGCTCTGAAGCCCAAAGCTGATGATGCTGACCATTAATAAAGATAGCCATGCTGGATATCATTGAGCTTCATTGAAAGATTGCTACCAAACCAATAGTCAATTTGATTGCTGAATCCCAAAACTGCTCTATCAAATCCCTTTTTAAATCCCCTTTTAAAAACTATCGAAAATCAAGCAAAAATCAACCTTCAAAGGGTACCCCCCATGAAGTGCCTTAGCACTAATTAGAGGCTGACCCTAAATAAAGCTAGCCCCTTGCCCTCCCCATAGAAAGTTTGCATTTCTGGTGAATGCTTCTACCAACTAGTTGCCTTTACTAATTACTATAAGCTCGCATGTGCTCATTTGATTTCCCCTTAATAGATCTTGACCTCTAATAAAGCTAACCATGCTGGATATCATTGAGCTTCTCCTGATGGCTGTTCCTGATGGCTGTTCCTGATTGGGGCTGGCATCTAAATGTGCTGTATTGATTTGCTGGATTCCTGGGTTTCTTATCAACCTCTGTTATCAACTCTTCTCATCAACCTTCCCTATCCATTCTTCAGAAACAATTGGATTTCCTAGATTCTGCATTTTAGCAAAGGTTTTTAATTGCGCAATTTAAGAGTCTTTATTAAAAACAAGTTACATGTTCAATTCAGGATTATTTGAGGGCAAAGAGGGGGGGGGA
>VSDK01002553.1:1246245-1262548 GCA_009767595.1 Symbiodinium kawagutii | reverse complement strand
TTTGAGCAACAAACTGCCTTCGATGTTGCAAGGTTCCTGCGCCTGCACCCGGAACACCAGCTCCTGCACCGGGAACTCCTGCTCCTGCACCGGGAACACCTGCTCCTGCGCCGGGAACACCTTCTCCAGCCATGACTGAGGACGGGGGCACTATGGGCAGTGGTGCGTAGGAGTGTTGGAGTGTTTCTTATTTTGCTGTCTCCGAATCCTTCCCCCATTTTTCCCCAAAATGTATTTGTTCAAATCAACATGGTTAGAGTGGTTTCTTATTTTCTTATTTTGCTGTCTCTGAATCCTTCCTCCATCGTTCCCCAAAATGTATTTGTCAAAACCTGACACGGACCGTATCCACAGGCTATGGCTATCACAATGAAAAGCAAATGCTCAGTATTTATTCAGGAGAGTCCGTGGTAGACATGGTAGTTTGTGTTTGCATGGCTTTATAGTTCTTTATTGTCGTAACTGGTTTAGCTGATACCGGTTTCAAACATCATGGTGCATGTTGTTTGAATATGAAGGTCAGGTTGATATGTTTGATATTGTTTGATGATGATGGCTTTGCCATTGCACATGGTGGTAAAATTGATGTTTAGTGATGGTTGCGATCAGAGCATCCATGTTTGTTCCAATTGGGTTGTCACAGCTAGGTAGTTCATACCCATGGCTGATAGTGGTTCATTGTGTTTAGATGGTTTAGCAGTTCTTAGCTATTCTGAAGAGCGATGAGCCAATGACTGACCAGTACTATCCATGACTGGCTGTTGGTTGATATGATATTAGTACATGGTTAAACGCTGCTGACCATGGATAGTCATGTCATGGACGAGTACACAAGCTTGTGAACCAGCAAAGCGTGTTCGATGTTGCAAGGTCCCTGCGCCGCGCCCTGCGCCTGTGCCTGTGCCGGGCACACCTGCTCCAGCCATGACTCCTGCGCCGGCTGTGCCTGCTACTGGGCAGTGAAGATTGATGACTGTCAGTGTTGTGATGTTGTTGTTTCCTGCATGTTCCAACTCTCAATTGGGAGGGTGTATCGTTGTTTATAGGAACATTGCATGTCACCGGTTGTAGCATGAATGGTGCTCTGAGGAGAAAATGAACTTGCAGGGATTTGTTTGTTGACATTGCTGGGCAATCCTCCAAGTCAATGGGGATTCATCCAGAAATGTGTTTTTGTGCGATTTGGTGCAAATTCAAGACTTGCCCAGTGGCATAAACCTGATGATTGTGGATTAAAGTTGCATGGTTTGATGAGGGACTATGAAAATGAATGATTGAATTATGCTCTTCAGTTCTCAGATATCCACATCTACACCTAAATCTCGAACAATTTCTTGCATTTTGGATCATGCCATGAGAAGTATCAAGCACTTGTTTGAGCAACAAACTGCCTTCGATGTTGCAAGGTTCCTGCGCCTGCACCCGGAACACCTGCTCCTGCGCCGGGAACACCTGCTCCTGCACCGGGAACACCTGCTCCTGCGCCGGGAACACCTTCTCCAGCCATGACTGAGGACGGGGGCACTATGGGCAGTGGTGCGTAGGAGTGTTGGAGCGTTTCTTATTTTGCTGTCTCTGAATCCTTCCCCCATCGTTCCCCAAAATGTATTTGTTCAAATCAACATGGTTAGAGTGGTTTGGGGGTAGCTTCCCCTGTTGATATTCCCCTGCGCATCATGGATTCCAGGAAACAAGTATCACGAAAGGGAAAGTCACGTACCAGTCAAGTATTTTTGTTGAGGGTCCTCCGCGGGAAGAGCAATTACTGTATTCAGCCAACCTGACACGGACGGTTTCCACAGGCTATGGCTATCACAATCAAATGCAAATGTTCCATTCTCACTTGGGAGAGTATATGGTAGTTTGTGTTTGCATGGCTTTGTGATGCATGTTTAACTGTGGTTTAACTGAAACGGGTTTCAAACATCATGGCGAAGTATGGGTGAATTTTGTTCGGATATCCGTGTCAGTTTGATGGTGATATCGTTGCCATCGTGAATCATGGTTAATTTTATGCTTAATGAGGGTTACGATCAGAACATCCATGTTTGTTACAATGGTTTGTCATGGCTACATGGTTGATACCCATGAATGACTGATAGTGGCTCTTGTTTGTAGATGTTTTTAGAATTGTTTAGCAGTTGTTAGCCATTGTGAAGGGCGGCCCGCCAGTAGGAGTACTATCCATGACTGGCTGTTGGTTTCTATGATCAGTTCATGGTTCATAAGAATTGCTGACAATGGACAGTCATGTCTTGGACAAGTACACAAGCTTGTCAACCAGCAAAGGGTGTTCGATGTTGCAAGGTCCCTGCGCCGCGCCCTGCGCCTGTGCCGGGCACACCTGCTCCAGCCATGACTCCTGCGCCGGCTGTGCCTGCTACTGGGCAGTTATGAATATTGATGACTTGCAGTGTTGTGATTTGGTTGCTTGCTACATGTTCCAACTCACATTTGATGGTTTCTCAAAATACAGATCCCCAAAAAAGGTCTTGTTTTACGAATAAATGATTACTATTAGCTCTATTGGATGATTTGGGGGTGCCCCTATTTGGAGAAGCGCTAATTTGGGAGGGCGTGTGGTCGTTTACGAAGTTTGGAAGTCAAACCATTGACTTGTGGAAGCCAAAGCTGGCAGATCAGAGAGCCGCTCGAAGATGTGTGTCCTCGCGGGTGCGGAGGCAAGCCATTGGACGTTTCGCTCACAGCGAAACGCACAGAATTGCAAGTCGAAAGCATCAACATTCAGGGTTTTGCGATGTTGCTGGAGGCAACCAGAGGAACAGAAAACATATAAAACATCATCAGCAGCATCATCATCATCATCATCATCATCATCATCATCATCATCATCATCATCATCATCATCATCATCATCATCATCATCATCATTTTCATCACCATCATCATCATTTTTATCATCAGCATCATCATCATCATCATCATCATCATCATCATCATCATCATCATCATCATCATCATCATCATCATCATCATCATCATGACGACGATGATAGATGATCATCATTTTCCCCAACCATCGTCCACGCCATCGCTTCATCTGAAACAACTCTCCATACTCTCCCTTCCGACAGGCTACTCTCTTTGGACATTTTCGCTACCGCGTTGTGCGGTTCCCATGTTAGTTTATGCAAACACTACGTCTCACTATTTGTGGCGTAGAGGTGTTGTCTGGAGAAAATATGCAGTGTACGGATGGTCATTGGTACTTGCAGCTGTTTGTGAACATGCAAATCTTGCAATTGATACAAGCTTGCAATTGGATATGATCATAATTCCTGAGTTGGGAGCACAATGAACCAACCGTTGATGGGGGGATGCGCAAGTGGCACACTTACAGTATCGTTTTGATACTGATAGGCAATCCTTGATGTCCATGGAGGTTCATCTGAGTTTTTTTGTTTGTTTGTTTTGCGAATTTAAGATTCACATAAACCATGGGTTGGGGATGCGTAATTTGGTGAAGCGCAATGAGTCATTTAGTTGTGCGCTTTGGTTCTGAGATGTTCAAACGTACAGCTACATCCCGAATCAATTTGTAACTTAAGATCTAGTGATGTGAAGGTGCAAAAACTGGTGAATCATCCTGTGCCATCTTCGATGTTGCAAGGTTCCTGCCCCTGCACCGGGAACACCTGCTCCTGCGCCGGGCACACCTTCTCCAGCCATGGTGACTGGGGCAGTGGTGGGTTGGAGTGCTGTTTGGTTGTGTCCTATTCCTTCCCCTTGTTTGAAAACAATATCTTTGGACGCTTTGGAGAGGTTTGGGGATTGTGGGAAGCAGCAAATATCATGAGAAGGAAAATCATCCAATAGTCAACTGCTTTTCTTCGGGGTGGTCCGGAGCATCAGCAACCAATCAGCCAAACTGACAGGCACCCTTTCAGCAGGCTATGCTTATGATCATCGGCAGCTCTCCCATGCTCAGTTTGTGTTCACCCGGCTTTATCATGGGTTAACCAGCCCGAATTTCAAAAAAGATCGCAAATGCTGTCTGACATGGTCAGTGTGTTGGTGATGATGGCTTTGCCATCGGTAGTGGCAGTTAATATATCATGATGCTCAACAAAATCATTGTTGCCACAATGTTTCGTCACAGTTGATGGCCGTGCTAAACTTCGTTGTTTTTAGATATTTTTAGCCGCTACGTTTTTCCAGCTGATGTAGGCCAGAGCCCAACAGAGCACGGTAAAGGCAAAAACCATTCTGAAGAGCTGTCAGCCAATGGTTGACTAGCTCTTGGTTGATGCGATCACTTCATGATTCATAAGCACCTTTGACAATTCAGATGCGAACTTGTCATGGACCAAGTACACGAACTTGTGAACCAACCTGCGGCGTCGTTGCCAGGTCCCCGCGCCGCGCCCCGCGCCAGCCACACCTGCTCCAGCAATGACTCAGGACTGGGGCAGTGGTGAGTTCGAGTGTTGGGATTTGGCGAGCTGGGTCAAGCAGTTAACCAACCAATAAGGGGCAATGACCAACAATAATTAGGGAAACAATGGTCAATGACAGGGGAACCAAGGGTACGGAGTCTTGACCCGCAGCCATTTGGTTGTTTCTGGAGCCATGGTGGCACCTCCAAATGTGTGTCTTCGTATGAACGAGGATTCATTTCTGAGTGGGCTAGGAATTGTTATTCTCTTAGAGATATTTCCCGCGCGTATCCTCGTTCAAAAGATATCGTTTATCATGAAAAGGAAAAACGTCCAACAGTCAACTGTTTCTGTTTCAGGTGGTCAGGAAGATGAGCAACCAATCAGCCAAACTGACAGGGACCCTTTCAGCCGGCTATGGTTATCACAATCAGAAGTTTGTGTTCTACGGTGATTTTGGGGAAGAACATATCACTGCTTGTTGCATAAGGTTTGTTCTCCTGAGCACATACATATTGCCCGGATGGTCAATGGCATTCAAAGCTGTTTGTTAACATGCAAGTTGTGTAGGATATTCTCCTTCTTGAGCTGGGAGCAGAGTGAACCAAACATGGTCCAGGATTTTTGCAAGTGGCACAGTCTTGTTTTTGACACTGCTGGGCATTTTTCAAGTTCATTTTGTCTCCCCTGGACATTGTTTTTTTTTTGTGTGTGTGTGTGTGTGTTCTCGTGTCATGGACAAGCACACGAACTTGTGAAGCAACAAATCGTCTTCGATGTTGCAAGGTCCCTGTGCCGCGCCCCGCGCCTGTGCCGGCAACACCTGCTCCAGCAATGACTCAGGACTGGGGCAGTGGCCCATAGGGTTGCTCGAGTTACTGTTTTTTCTTGATGTTATGATTGTAAATATGACAAATCAGCGAGCATGATTCTGGGAAAAAAATCAAGAGTCAACTATGTTTGGAGTGATCAGGCTGTTCAGCAACCATTCAACCAGGACAAAAACCCATCACTTTCAACAGGTTATCGCCATCAGGAACTCACTTGCCAACCGTTTTCTGGGCAGATTTGCAAAGGTTTGAGATACACTCCTGGCCTAGTATAGAAAGTAGGCCAATTTTTGCGGCAGAGATGCTGTCATGCTGAGGATCTAAGCAATATCCCGGGCGTTAAATGCCAGTGGCAGTTGTTTTGTTAAGCTACGAATTTTGCGCATGTTGGGAATGCAAGAACCGAACTTTGCTGGGATATTCACCAGTTTCTCCCTAGGTATCCATTTTGACGCTTTGGAGAAATATCCATTTAAATGGGTTTGTTTTGAATTCACCCAATGACATGAAATTGGTAGTTGTCGGCTGTGGATGCTCGGTTTGTCAGCAGCATATGGCATGCATCATATTGTCATCACTTGTACAGACACAAGCACGTACACGCACAAGTTGATATATGCTTCTCTACACATGGAAATTGCCAATTTATCCGATGACTAATGAGTGTTTGCTAGAGGGTGACAATGGTTGATGATGGTTAATGATGGTTGATGATGTTTGATGATGTTGATGATGGTTGATGATTGATGATTCATGATGATCAATGGCGATGGTTCATGATGATTGATGATGATTGTATTGACTGTGAACACGGTACTAAGACATGAAAATGATTGTTAAACAGGTGAACTGACCACTTGTCAATGGATCATGCCGGTGAAAATGGTTGACAATTGCTAGGGGGATACATGCAGTCTCCAAAACAGGAATTGTCAGAAGAGATTGGAAACCAAAGCTTGCCAATAATTGGACAAACTTCGCGTTTGATTTTCACATCATGTGTCATGTTGTTACCAGAACATGTCGAATCATTTCTGTCTGCCAGTTTTTCGCTTGTAATGTTCTATTTCCCTCAAAGTGGAGTTGCTTCATCTCGGGTCAATTCACACTTGTTCGCCGTTTGCCAAAGGGATTTCCACCATGAGATGACCACCTTGTGCACAAAAAATGCACAAAAGCGTAGCTACGAGCTGTTTGTGATGTTCACCACTTACACATTTCTTCAAAACCGATAGCTTGCAACTGGTTGATGATTGTTTGGTTGGTCGTTTTGAGCATTTCTTATTTTTCCTAGTATTAACAAAAGGTCGGTTGGTTGACTAATGTTTTTCATAGCAGTGGTTCAACCACCAACCAGTTGTGGTTATAATTGTTGACAACGAGAGTAGTGACCAACTCGATTAGCCAGGCAGAGCTCAAGCGAAGGGATGCAAATTGTTTGTCGATGTCGTAGCACTGGAGGTTGAGCTAAAGAAACGATTTGAATCAACGCCATGCAATAGACAACTGTTTAAAAACATATAGTCCTATTCAATCAAGTGCTTGATGAGTTTCTTAATAGTAGTTAAAGCAGGACAAGTGAATAGAAGCAGGGGTTATAGTAGTTGAAGCAGAATACAGATGACGATCCATATGACATCATATGACAACATATCGTCGACATGGGTCTTTATCAACTATTCGAGTATGCTTGAAGATTGAAGTTGATCAATCTTGATAAATCCCTAGCGTGCATTGGTGGATCACAAGCTATTTATGGTTAAAGTATGAGTGGTTGATAGAAAAACAAGTTTCCATTATAGAATTATATAAATCTATCCATCTATCCATCTATCCATCTATGCATCTATTTATCTATCCATCTATCGATCTATTTTTCGATCTGTCCATCTATCAATCAATCAATCTATCTATCTATCTATCTATCTATTTATCTATCCATCTATCCATCTATCTATCTATCTATCTATCTATCTATCTATCTATCTATCTATCTATCTATCTATCTATCTATCTATCTATCTATCTATCTATCTATCTATCTATCTATCTATCTATCTATCTATCTATCTATCTATCTATCTATCTATCTATCTATCTATCTATCTATCTATCTATCTATCTATCTATCTATCTATCTATCTATCTATCTATCTATCTATCTATCTATCTATCTATCTATCTATCTATCTATCTATCTATCTATCTATCTATCTATCTATCTATCTATCTATCTATCTATCTATCTATCTATCTATCTATCTATCTATCTATCTATCTATCTATCTATCTATCTATTTATCTATCCATCTATCCATCTATCCATCTATCTATCTATCCATCTATCCATCTATTTTTCGATCTGTCCATCTATCAATCAATCAATCTATCTATCCATCTATCTATCTATCCATCCATCCATCCATCCATCCATCCATCCATCCATCTATCCATCTATCCATCTATCTATCCAGCTATCCAGCTATCCATCTATCCATCTATCTATCTATCTATCCATCTATCGATCTATTTTTCGATCTGTCCATCAATCAATCAATCAATCAATCAATCTATCTATCTATCTATCTATTTATCTATCCGTCTATCCATCTATCCATCTATCCATCTATCCATCTATCCATCTATCCATCTATCCATCTATCCATCTATCCATCTATCCATCTATCCATCTATCCATCTATCCATCTATCTATCTATCTATCCGTCTATCCATTTATCCAACTATCCATCTATCCATCTATCCATCTACCCATCTATCCATCTATCCATCTATCCATCTATCCGTCACAGCGTTTCATCGGCCTTCTATGTCCCCTGTGCGTATGTCAGGTGTCTCACATTGTGGTCTGAGTGACGAGGTGGGTAAAAGCTCGGATCCAACCGTTCTGTGGTTGCCGCCCTCCAGCCACAAAAACCTACCTGTTTGAACAAGGTGGGCCCCCCTGGTCATAAGTTGTTAAATGAGCCATTTAATTTAACTAGAGTTATATCCACCATAACTGGTAGTTTCTCAAGATGGGGAGCCAGTAACAATGCCGAACATTGATGTATATCGAGGTTGGTGAATCAAGAACATCACGTGGTTTACATCATCATTCTGTAATAGTGACAATTGGCTTCTAGGCTATTTGGGGAGGTTTTCTTCTTATGTTTGAAACAACTCACCGCTTTCATCGCTGGTCGTTGTCAAGCCGAAATGGAGGGGCTCCCGGCTCCACGTTGAACTGCGGTATCCCGGATAAACGGATCATCTAAGCCCAGCTAAGCCCTATATTTGGGAGGGTCTATGATAGTTTCAGGGAGTGCAGGTTTTAACAGTTCTTGTATTTTCTGGGATGGTGCATAAATATCACAGTTCACACCTGATTCATGATCATGGTTACTCCCATCAGATAATTTGCGTCGCTTGTAATTGGGTGATGAGAATTCACATGAATGAATCACAATTTGCCCGTCTCAATTCCTGATGATTGCCAAATCATTTTGCTGGGACACCTATGATATCCTATGATGATGCATCTACCGTAATTGTAAAAATAGATCACTACGAACCCGTTTGTTCACCCTTGATGGCAAATATAAAGTCCTGTGTGATCGTAGCGGCTTGTATCATCATGACAGGTGAGCAAGCCACCGACATCTTCCAGCTTTTTGTTTTTGGTATACTGTTAGTGGCGAGCTGCTCATCAAATGGTTATTTTTGGTTACCACCACTAGTGAAGATGTTATTTTCAGGTGAGCAAGGCACTTAACCACCAGACAACTCAACCTGGATGAGAATATTCGCCCCTGGATGATGAACATCTCATGAGATACCGCGTAACTCATAATGATCATCCCGTTTCGCCGGATTTCTCGCAGCGTGGCATTTCCTCACCCTCTTGCTCAGCTGACTAGGTAGCCCTGTTGATGGCTAAAACGTATTGTCTTTAGTCATTACATATGGTGGTTTCTCAAGCCATGGGGGACCCCCAAAGCTATGGTTGGTTTATTACTATAAATGACTATTAATGGACGATTTAGGGGTACCCCTATTTTGAGAAACACCCATATGACCATGTTTCATGATGATTGGTTGTGAGTTGCTGGTTAGTGGAGTTTTTTAGTGGTTGATGATGTTTAATGGTACTGTTTGGATGATCTTGGTTTTCTGACTTCAGCTCGTGCACAACCTGTGAGAGGGGCACCAGCTCCGACTTACCACAGCAGCTTGTGCAAGGTGGTTCACTCCCAGACCTGAGAGGGCGAATTGTTTTCCACAGGTCTTCCCTAGTAGCTCCAAGGCCACTGTAGTAGGGCCATGCCGGGCGTTGTTCCCTGACAGGTCGATGATAGGGACGAGGGGTCACCCCTGAATCAAGGGTCTATGGTCACCTATCTAGTGTAGATCTATGGTCAGCACGTTGAAGTTCAAAGTAGACACATGCAAAGGTAAGGACATCTATATATACCGTTTCTTTGTAGGTATACTTTGCATTGTATATTTTGCAATACTGTGATTTGTATATTTCTTATCATAACTCCAATATCCACACCTATATCTCCATAGTTATAGACAGCGATAGTACACATATCTACACATAGTGGTGTCTCAAAAAGAAATGTACCTCCGATCATCCACTATCAACATAGTCATAAACCAAGCATTTTTGTGTGTTCCCTAGTACTCCCTAGTTTGAGAAACCGCCACATGTACATATATATATATAAATTATATTTAGATAGACAGATAAATACATAGATGAATATATATATATATTATATTTATACATATATACATAGCGATAATGATATAGTGTGCGACATCCCATGGCCTTGGTATGCCTTTTTCTGTTGGCGCTCAGCTGCCTGCCCAAGCCACCGTATTGACATATCTCAAATGACCATGTCCAATAGGGGATTTACAAGGTGGGCCCCGTTAGTTAGCTAAGTTGGCGAACATAACTAGGGCAACTACCAGTTATAGTAGATATAACTATAGTTAAATGGCCTACTAATCAACTTATAACCAGGGGGGCCCACCTTGCATAAGGGATTCTATAGGGGATTGCTATGTCCAATAAGTAAATGATGAGAATCTTTAGGGGATTCTTCTAGGTAAATGAAATGATAGGAATCTGTAGGGCACTTTCCGGCCAGCTATGTTTACCAGAACCAATCAGAATCCTTTTGAGAGCTGGCATAAACCCATGGGCCAAGGCTACCTGTCCGTAGAACCTAGGGACTACAACCTATACGTGTTCAACTCTGAATGGTAGAGACACAGGTTCTATCTCCTTACCTAAAATCTACAATATGTTTTTAATGATTAATAAGGTTCACCAGATTGCTAGAGACAAGAATCGGGGTAGGTTTTTTATATTGAGCGACCAAATCATCCAATGGAGCCAAATCACCTCCAAATGGCAAAGGAATCTTGGCTAACAATCGGGTCATACCAATCGTTGCCAAGTAACTCTCGTGCAGTTCCAGATCTGTCGCTTCACAAACCTGCCAATTTTGAATGTGGCCCGCGCTGCATGTGACACAAATCAAGCGAGGAAAAGAAGCGCACTGTGTTTGCTTGGCTAGCCAGCTGGATGGTGGTTTTCAACATGTTGATTTTCACCAGTACTACAAGGTGGGCCCCCTTAGTTAGCTAAGTTGGCAAACATAACTAGGGTAACTACCAGTTATAGTAGATGTAACTATAGTTAAATGGCCTATTAATCAACTTGTAACCAGGGGGGCCCACCTTGTAACAAATGGTTGGCTGGTTGACTCATGTTTTTTCATAAGTGGTGGTTCAACCACCACCCAGGCTGTAAGCAGTCAACATTATGGAAAGGATTGCCACAGGCTGTCAACGCATGTGCTGTAAGATGTTCAGGGTGCAGGATCGTCGCATCTCAGCCAACATCGCAGTGTTTGGTGAAGGAATTTAGGAACAAGCGATAAATGTCAAATCCGGCCGTCGCCCAGTTATTCCACGTATGGCCCCACGGATCAGCACCTAATGCATGGTCCTTTGGGTGGGATGAATCACTGCAAATTTCTTTGGTGAAGCAAGCTACTTACATCTGGGTTTAATTTTCACTGAGTTGTTTTTGCTGTGAGTAGTCAACCCTGCTTGACAGGTGAACACACACGCAATCCCACTTGGGTGTTTCTCAAAAAAGGGGTATCCCTAAATCATCCAATATTGGTCATTTATAGTCATAAACCAACCATTTCTAGGGTCCCCCATTTTGAGAAACCACCACTTTCTTACTCTGGAATAGTTCGGGATACCATTGAGATGATCCAAGCACCTTGGCCACCGAAGCCTTCTCAGCACCTCGTCTTACGTCTCGTTCGTTCAAGCGCTCAAGCTATGGTAGCCATGGGGGTGACCCGGCATGCGATCGGTGTGCCATCCTGGTGAATGGTCATTGCTTGTGAGCTGGTTGCTTATAGAGCTGAATAACTGGCTGTTGTTTTTATGTACGGAAGCATACCCTATCCTTCCAGTTACCTCTATAGTAGGTAACCAGCTGGTTTCTACCATTGTTGTTTGGGGTTGGTTACCTATTATAAAGGTAACTGGAAGGCTAGGGATAGGGAAACCATGATTTTCTATGGCTGACTACATTGGATTGTGGTCAACCATGGCTGGTAGAGCTGCACCATGGTCATTGGAAAGCCAGAAAGCAAGCCTGGCTGATGCTTGTACTTGATGGTTTATCCAGGGGGTTATTCAGTAGCGATGCTCTGAATCACTATGGCACTAGAAAGATTGTAGTTGGACTATGCAAAGGAACTGAGCATGAGTTGTATTGATGGATCCTAAGATTCAGGGCCAGTTGCACTTGTTGGTCGCGTTTTGATCATGGGCAACAATGCTTTGAGGCTGATGAATATTGGCTGATCATAGGTACAGGGTGGCAAATAGCAAGGGATGACGGTCTGGGAACCGATCCACCAAAGGTTCGAGTCAGCACCAGTTTCGATAAGTTAATCAGCTGAGTTAATGGTAGACTTTCCATGCAATGAGGTCAGTTTGTTAGTCAAACAATACTTGTCTCCAAGGTCACCTATGTATCAGAACCTATCATGGATTAGATACACCCTGTGCTACCCTGTCGGCCCGATTGTGTGTAAATATGTGTTTACATGCAAACATATATATATACATATAGAATTATATAGATATAATCATCTATATATATATATATATATCTATTTAAATATATATATATATTTATATTTATATATTTATATATATATATGTACATGTGCTTATGTACATGTGCTTATGTACATGTGCTTATGTACATGTGCTTATGTAGTCAGACCTATTTACACATTGTACATATATTTATCTGTACAGTACGTACCATTGATTTACTAGTTTCGATAGAATTCTGAACACACCTGCATATCGATACCTATCCTATACATATATATATATATATTTGTATGCATATATGCAATTTCATTGATAAGATGAACATGTATTTACATATACATTCATATTGCATAGGCATATGTATACCAGGAAGCTGTTCCAAGCACTAGCTGCTGGATTGGCATTGTGGATCAGCTGGAATTCACCCAGAAGTAATGATAATGACTTGATATGTTCATAATATGGCCAGGTGTTCTTTCGTTGCATTACCGGCGAACAACCTTTTGTTTTGTAGAGGCTGTTTCCATGAATCATGATCAACCAGCACTTGACCATTTGTGTAAATGTATGTTTTTCATATCGACCAGTATGATAAATCGTTGCTAGCCATACATATCAGCCATCAACTTATTTGCCAATCTTAGCCAGTACATATGAATCATGCATTTTGCAATTCAGCAACCATTAATAGATCCTTCATGCACCATCAATGAGCCATTAATCAACCATGAATGAACATGAATAAACCAGCTCTATTAATATTAGCTAGTCGATCACTGAAACATCATTTTTTTATCACTGCCTGAGATCGGCCAAGGTCAAGCTACTTCTTCTTGTTTGCCTCTTGGCAGCTGGAGATTATGGCTGTTGAGACAGCTGCGTTGTTCCACTTTTCATTTCCTGTGAATATTCCCAGGTGATGCATGTATGATAATTCTGGTTGTGATATTCTGTACTTATATGGTTTTTGAAACACTACATTTGTACATGTAAATACCTGCAGGTTGAGGATTGCAGGGATCCACCTGTATAGCTGGTCAGATGGGTGCTCTTGGTGGATGATTCTGCCGGGTGTGATTAGTAGGCCTCTCTATTCTTGGAACCCTTTGGCCACTGCTCAAGGACAACTCCCCAAGCATGCCGTTTCACATCTTATTAGTGCTGTAAAGATTGCCAATGACTAGTTCAAGAATTGGTTGCGTGGATCAAAACTAGCACGCTTCAGGCGAATTCAATGTACGAACATTACGAATCCACCAATCAACGACACTTCCACAGGCAAGTTTCGCTAGAATGTCCGCCTGCCGGTAGCTGGCTTTGCCCACAATGGCACCACTAATATCCACCAATCAACCAAAAACATCCCAAAGCAATCATGGATTGCATCAATTCTTCAGAAAAACATGGTTTTGATGGCATATTATTGCATTCATTGACAAAGCCAAATTGGTTACATCGCAACAAAAAATGCCAATTTGGCTTTGTTCCTACAACTACAGTAGCCATTTTTGATGGTATACATCGATCACAAAAAAGTGCCTACTGCTGTTGTGATTACTTTGGTAGATCTTCATCGATCCAGCGAGACCAACAAAAATGAGGGACATGTGAGAAGATGCGACAAGCACCAAGTCTGGATACAGATGATGCAACCAATATCGATTAGGATGATTCAATCAAGAAAGTAAGTGAGATTGAGTCAACACCGTTACCCTTGATGGCTCAAATCATGGGGAACGTCCTTTTGTCCCAAGCAAACAGGATTTTGTCTATTAGTCTTTGGATAAGTGTTGCATCATTTGACATCTGTTTTTTCTTTACCACATACGGTATTTGGTAGGGGCTTATTTTGTGGAGCACGATTTGACGGCATGTTCATTGATTCACGTTTGGAACTTGACTCCCCAAATCGAACTATTTTGAAACATTAAGCACCAAGCTTGCTTATGTTCAAACCAAAACATTGGTTTCCAATCATGAAACTATTATTGAGCAAAGCAATTTCATCAGGTGATTCCAACAAAAGTTTTAATGGTTCAGGGTCAACCACTAGGTCTATGTTTGTTTGGTTGACTTTCGATCACTTGTTTGTTTTCTAGAGACAGCGACTTTCACGTGCAAGCCGGCATTTGCGGATTAAGTCAGCATGGGTGAGCAATATCGCTTTGAATCCTAGACGATGTTTATTAGACGTGAATGACGGTTACTGATGGCTCATACTGGTTAATCAGTAATGATTCCGAGTGGTCAATGATTAAACTGATTCTGGTGATAAATGACCCACACCAACAATATCTGGTTGGTGGTTTCAAACATTTTTCATTTTCCCTAGTAACTATTAACAAATGGTTGGTTGACTAATATTTTTCATAGGGGTTGAAACCACCAAGCAGATAAGGTTGGATGACAACCAACAGCCGGGCCAACTGGCCAATGAATCAGCGCGATACAGTATCGACTGCCTTAGTAGTCCCAGAAATGGATATGCCAGTGGCGCTATCCCGAAGAAACATAAGCAAACCCAATCCCTAGGAATGTATTGTTGGCATCTGTAAGGGCAACACGCTTGTCCCCGAAACTGAGATTGTGACGCCCTTTTCATCCAGCTTATAAGTAACTGACCATGATAGATCATTGTTGTCATCAACCATTACTATATAGAAGATAGTAATTTGCGTATAGATGTGAATGAATGCCATCGTCCAAAACGAGTAACCACCGGTACAGCTGCCAGGGTGATGAATGTGGGGTCGTTCAGACGTCTGAATCCTCAGTGGTTACTTTGCTCTAAGTACCGCGTTGCTTTGATTCCCGATAGGCCTTAGACGGTATCAGCTTCTAGTAGCAACCAGGGTCACGACCAGAATCACCTACTTGGGGGTGCTATGGATCGGCCCACTAGTTGTTATGCTTTGAACCAGTAGCTTACTTTGGGTACCATACGCAACCAGCATCTCAGGGTTTCTGTCAGAACCAGCAGGATGAGTGCGACATGGGTTGTTGTGTCAGGCAGTTTTGGAGCAGTGTGGTCGCAGGCGGCTGGGCTGATGTGGGTAGCGAGTAGTGCCAGTCATTCACTGGTTGGTGGTTTGTTTGACATGTCTAATTTTCCCTAGTGATTATTAACAAATGGTTCTTTGACTGGTAGTTTCATAGGGGTTGAAACCCCCAACCGGATTTAGTTGTTTAAAGGTTTGGTATTTTATCACCCAATTATTCCTGTAACTTGACCTCAACACCTAATTACAAATTGCCACCCGCTTAGCGGTACTCACGTCGAAGTCAAAAAGCATGACCACTTCGGGAAAGCAGCAGAATTTTCAGGCTGGGGGCAGCCAGCTGCTTCTCAGATGGCCTAGAGGGTAGGAGCTCAAACAGTTGCAGTTAGCTGATACCTGGATCTCAACTTGATATTCATACCTGGCTCATCCGGGCTACTTGTATACTGTAGCTGCGACCTGGTAAGCAGTTGTAGCTGATACATGACTGCTTGTGGCACTGTCAATTATAGCTACATAGTTGGTAGTCTTATTTACCAACTACCACACTACTTACCCGTTAGCTCTGGCCACTACCTTTTTACCTGTATACCAGACTTCCCTCTACCATGCTCCGAACCGCTATGCAGGCATTGAATTTTCCACTTCCGTCATGAATATGGCTGTGTAAGTTGGATAGTTGTGCAATGAATGGACAAGTACACAAGTTCGTGAACCAACAAACCGTCTTCGATGTTGCAAGGCCCCTGCACCGCGCCCTGCGCCTGTGCCAAGCACACCTGCTCCAGCCATGACTTCTGTGCCGGCTCCACCTGTTTCTGGGCAGTGGTGAATATTGATGACGTTTTTGTGTTGTGATTTCGTTGTTTCCTTGAATGTTCCAACTCTCATTTGGGAGGGTGTATCGTA
>VSDK01002553.1:1176531-1231071 GCA_009767595.1 Symbiodinium kawagutii | reverse complement strand
AAATCATCTAACAAGCATATGGCATGCACCATATTGTCATCAACTGCATAGACACACGCACCGTCACTACACAAGTTTGATTTATGTACTACTGCTTTTCCATGAATCAGTCAATGCGTTTCTCTGGCATGGTCTCTCCATTTTGTCATCAGTACGTTGGAGTGAACTTTTGCACCTACCTCATGAATGTCATGTGATGTGACTATGCAGAGGTTATTGAACCAACAAACCATCTTCGATGTTGCAAGGTGCCTGCGCCCCGCCCTGCGCCTGTGCCGGGCACGCCTTCTCCAGCCATGACTCCTGTGCCGGCTCCACCTGTTACTGGGCAGTGGTGAGTTGGAGTGTTGTTTGGTGGTTTCCTGAGCCATATGGATGCCCTCACATGCTCGTCGAATTTGTGGAATCCAAATTTTGATTTATGAAGCAGTTCAGGATACCGTTTGTTTATTGAATTTCATGGATGATAATTGCAACATTAAAAAGTCATCGAGGGTGATTATGGGCTAAAAACAATCAGCTATGTTGTCGGTTATTGCTGTTCGAAGCAATCAGGAAGTTGAGCCACCAATCAACTAAGCAAGTGCACTCGCGACAACCCAGTCCTTTCCAGAGGCTGTCGCCATCAGGAACTCCCTTGCCAACCTTTTTTTGGGCAGATTTGCGAAGGTTTGGGATACACTCCTGGCCTAGTATAGAAAAAAAACAATGTTTGTGGCAGAGATGCTGTCATGCTGAGGATCAAAGCAATATCCCGGATGTTAAATGCCAGTGGCAGTTGTTTTGTTAAGCTAGTTATGCACACGTTGGGAAGACAATGAACCACGGGTTGCTGGGATACCCATTGCTCCCTTATCTTTATTTGCTTCGATATCATTATGGGCTGTGAAAGCTCGGTTTGTCAGCTGTCAGCGGCATATGGCATGCATCATATTGTCATCAACTGCATAGACAGAGGCACATACTCCAAATTTAATTTATGCATATACAGTATTTGCTTTACATGAATCAGTCAATGCGTTTCTCTGGCATGGTCTTTCCATTTTGTCATCAGTACGTTGGAGTGAACTTTTGCACCTACCTCATGAATGTCATGTGATGTGACTTTGCAGAGGTTATTGAACCAACAAACCATCTTCGATGTTGCAAGGTGCCTGCGCCCCGCCCTGCGCCTGTGCCGGGCACGCCTTCTCCAGCCATGACTCCTGTGCCGGCTCCACCTGTTACTGGGCAGTGGTACGTTGGAGTGTTGATTGGTTGGCTCCTAATCCTTGTCCCTTTTGTTCAAGACAGCTTGTTTGGAGAATGTCGGGGAAAGCTTTCCTTTTTGATATTCCTTGTTCATATCGGTATCCAAGGGCACGACAAATATCATGAGAGGCAAAATCATCTAACAAGCATATGGCATGCATCATATTGTCATCAACTGCATAGACACACGCACCGTCACTACACAAGTTTGATTTATGTACTACTGCTTTTCCATGAATCAGTCAACGCGTTTCTCTGGCATGGTCTTTCCATTTTGTCATCAGTACGTTGGAGTGAACTTTTGCACCTACGTCATGAATGTCATGTGATGTGACGATGCAAAAGCGTTTGAACCAACAAACCGTCTTCGATGTTGCAAGGTGCCTGCACCCCGCCCTGCGCCTGTGCCGGGCACGCCTGCTCCAGCCATGACTCCTGTGCCGGCTCCACCTGTTACTGGGCAGTGGTGAGTTGGAGTGTTGTTTGGTGGTTTCCTGAGCCATATGGATGCCCTCACATGCTCGTCGAATTTGTGGAATCCAAATTTTGATTTATGAAGCAGTTCAGGATACCGTTTGTTTATTGAATTTCATGGATGATAATTGCAACATTAAAAAGTCATCGAGAGTGATTATGGGCTAAAAACAATCAGCTATGTTGTCGGTTATTGCTGTTCGAAGCAATCAGGAAGTTGAGCCACCAATCAACTAAGCAAGTGCACTCGCGACAACCCAGTCCTTTCCAGAGGCTGTCGCCATCAGGAACTCCCTTGCCAACCTTTTTTCGGGCAGATTTGCGAAGGTTTGGGATACACTCCTGGCCTAGTATAGAAAAAAAACAATGTTTGTGGCAGAGATGCTGTCATGCTGAGGATCAAAGCAATATCCCGGATGTTAAATGCCAGTGGCAGTTGTTTTGTTAAGCTAGTTATGCACATGTTGGGAAGACAATGAACCACGGGTTGCTGGGATACCCGTTGCTCCCTGATTGTTTGCTTCGGTGTTTCAGTAAATCTCCCTTCAATGGCATGAAAGTGACCAGCGTGGGCTGTGGATGCTCGGATATGCTCGGTTTGTCAAAAGCATATGGCTATGGGTCAATATTGAGTATCCAACTAATGGGGGATAATCACCAACAATAGTAGGGAAAACAATGGTTTATGATGGGGGAACCAGCAGTCATATCTGATCGGATCGTATTGTCATCGATGGGAATTATTGTCAAGCCACAAACGCACACACACACACGTTTTTTTGATGCATGGCAATGCTAGGGATCGTTGAACAAGAACAGGTGGTTGACGAAATAGACATTGGAATGATTGGGAATGCACGATCTTTCTGATTGTGTTTTCATTGGGGTTCTGGACCCAACTCATTCACATCACCCAAGGAATGAAAAGGCAGCCTAAGTGAACATGTTCCTTTGACATGTCGTTGAGTTGCCTGGAATGCAGGTATCCAAATGACCACTATCACCACCAACCCCACCATCATCGCCCTAGCCTTTTCTCTCAGCTTCAGTTTGTTGTAGGTTGCGGCAGCCACGAACCCTACTCACTACGGCAACCCCAGTGGCGGCTGCGAGTCTGACGAACAAGCTGTGCGTGTTCAGGGCTTGTCGGGTGACTTCTGCAGTCCCAAGTGCGACAGCTCGGGAAGCTGCCCCAGTGATGTGCCCAAGGGTGACACCGCGACTCCTCAGTGTGCTCTCCGCACCACCACCGGGGACAAGTATTGCGCATTGATTTGCCAGTCTGACTCTGACTGTGGTCGCTAAGCTGCACTTTGTTTTCGATAGTGGACAGCATGTTTCGACAAAAGAAATAACAGGCCTGAGGCCATGCTTTGGATTCATGTTTCTTTGCGCAGTAGATTGTTTGGCTTCCTTTTCATTGTTTATTAGGCTGATCAATGGTTGATTAACATCTTCAACCATACATATGACAAAACATATATGTATATAAATAAATAGGTATACAATCATACAATGGTATACAATGGTATACATATATATAATATTTATTAATTAATTTATTGATTTATCTATTTGCAGCATGTTAATGCTGATGAGCATGAAGATCGGGTTCCAAAACATGGTCTCTTGAAGTCTTGGCCAGTTTTCGATGTTTTTTTTTTCTTGAACACTTGGTGGTTTCTCAAAACAGGGGACCCCAAAAATGGTTGGTTTATTGCTAAACATTATTATTCTCAAAGGATGATTTGTGGTTTCCCCCATGAATTGAGAAACCACCACTTTGAAGATTCTGCCAGCAATAAGGGTCATTCAATAGTCACGAAGAATGGTTAGATACTGCTGAGGTAGTGGCTAGATGATGCTCAAGCATGACTAAGCACTCCATAGTACTTCCACTGGAGGGAGCAACGCATGCCACGCCTGAAATGGTCGGGTTTCTCGAGCCGTTGGGGGACCCACAGCCGCTGCCATGGTTGGTTTAGTGCTCAATGATTCAACTGGGGGTCCCCTGTTTTGAGAACCGCCCAAAGGTAGATTGACAACTTGATAGATGATACTGACAAGTGGGGACGGATTGATATGACAAAGTTGATAGATGGATAAATAGATAGAATGATCGACATAAGATGAGGTAGGTAGAAGGATATGACAACTTGATAGATGATACTGACCAAAGAATATCCATAGAAAAGATATAAGTTTGACCTGCATGAAGGTTCCCGCATGCGCAACATGTGTAGGTCGTATTCCCTCAATGTTGGGTGAGTTGGATTGTGGGTGAATTTGTGGTTTATTTGCACATTTCTTGGCAACATATTGGTGGCTTCTCAAAATAGGTGTACCCCAGGAATGGTCGGTTGATTACTGTAGATGATTCGTATTGGATGATTTCGGGGCACCCCTATTTTGAGAAACCACTAATTCCCCGCATTTTGCGAGGACCCCAACGGTGCTGGCACCAAAAATGTGCCGGTTCGTTGATGACACAGTGTCCTAAATGGTACCTGATTCATGGTGTCAAACGTGCTTGTGTTCCTTAAAGTAGGGATGTTTGGTTGATTGATGTTTACTGATGTCTACTGATGTTTGCTGGTACTTACTGTCCCCGATCATCAAAAATTACATGAGGGTTTCTGAAATAGGAGTACCCCAAATCATACTACATGAACCATTGACAGTAATATCCAACCATAACTTGGGCCTTGGGGGTTCCCAATATTAAAAAACCCTCATTTGGCATCCTGGCTGATTTCGGACTTTCCACGTGTTTCCATCCTGGGTCCAGAAATTGCTACATTCTGAAACCTGCTTCATGTGGAAACCAGCAAGTTTGGACGCCACGAAGCAGTGTCACTGGCTATTACAGATGGGACAAAGCATGGTAAAGTGCAGATAGTACTGCTATTGGCGTAATCAACCATTTGGATGCCATTAATTGGGTATGGTGAGGCCAACATTGGATTAACCAGAAGAGGATTGGCCATGATATAGGCTGATTATGTTGGTTAACCATATTTTTCAATTAGATCATAGTGATTGATAATCGTTGATACTGACTAAACTAGATTGCTATACTCGCCGTTGGTTGGATGGAGCAATGAGCTGTGCCAGAGGTATCCAGTGCTACCCCTTTAAAGGGGGAGCCACCATAGGCTGATCATGTTTGCCATACTGGTGTTGACTCATGTTCATGAGCCATGTCTTCCCGATTGTTGAACATGAGCCAATAATTTTAGCGAATATTAATCAACATTCGTCAACCAATAATTCGACAGTCAAGTGCCTTTTGTTGGTAGTTCCCTGCTGTCACATTTTGTTTTGCATGATGAACCGTGATGTCATAGTGTATTGGTTTATATGAAAATCTATGAATCATGGCAACCTTGGTGATCACCAGCAATGGGTTTGCTGTATGTTTTTTCCATCAACTTCGATGAACTATCATTAACAATTAATGATTAGTCATACTTGGTTATCATCACGTGGTAATTTCTTGGAATAGGGGACCCCACAAATCATCTTATATATATATATATATGAATCATCTGTAGAAAATAAGCAATCCATGGCTTTGGGGTCCCCAAAGTGGCTTCAAAGTGGCTTCAGAACCCCCTCATATTGGGGTGATTTTTTTGGTATCATCCCCTATTAACCACAAGTTAATCCCCTAAAAAACCCTTTGCAATCATGTAAAACCGTAATAAACCATATAAAATCTTATGAGACCACATTCATCCCCATTTTTGGGGGATGATGTTTAGCTATGAGTTGGTTGCTTCTCCGCCATGGCCGGCACGCTATCAAGGCACTGGTTCCTGCCAGAAGATCATGGGCGTGGGCCTTTGCACCTACGATGCCAGTGGAACGGCAACGTTGAAACTTCTTCCAGCTCAGGCTGCAGGGCTGTTGCTGTGACGATTGCTGAACGGCGGCTAGAGCATGGCAGCATGGATTGTTGAAATCACCAGCTGGCGATAAACACTGCATGATCATCCCAATTCTACCCTTAATTAACCAATATCAACCACTACAAGGTTGGCCCCTTAGTTAGCTAAGTTGGCCTATAACTAGGCTAACTACCAGTTATGGTAGGGATAACTAAGTTAGCTAAGTTGGCCTATAACTAGGCTAACTACCAGTTATGGTAGGTATAATTGTAGTTAAATGGCTTATTGATCAACTCATAACCAGGGGGGGCACCTTGTAGTAGTTGGACCACAGCTTATAGACGACCGTTGGTTTTTGATCGTAGTTTGGTTTCTACTAGCTAGTGGCTGGTTTGTAGCGAGGGCATTTCCTGGGTGTGGTACGTAGGTATGACTACCGAAAGCTAAGTGGGAGATACCACGGTGCATGCACAGTCTCCAAAACAGAAATTGTCAGACTTGGAAAAACACAAGTTGGGAAAACAATGGGAATGCATATGGAACTTGGGAAAGCAATTGTCAGACTTATATCCAGATGTGAAAACAACGTTTGCCAATGTTCCGCAAGCCTTGCCCGTGGTTTTCACATCATGTGTTGTGCTGGTATCAGATGAGGTCAGTGTGTTTGTTGTCCTGTTTTTCGTGCCCCTGACTTTCTGGTTGTTACATCTCCTGATGTCATTCCAGGATAGTTTCCCAAAGTGATCTCTACCATGAGACGATGAAGGGGACATCCATGTTAATAAAACTTCATGAATCTCTTCAGCGTATGGTGGATCATCAGCTCTTTATGCTTGAACCATGAATGAGTGTTGTATAGCACAATTATGGTTGTGTTTTGATTATAGTAAGCACCATATTCATAAACAAAGCTTTAGCATTTGCTTGTGTTCCTTGATGGAAATCCTGCAGATAAAGATAGAAAGGGGTGTTCCTCCAAATAGGGAACACCCCCAAATCGTCAAATGCTCACCATTTTTAGTAATAAACCAGTCATTTTGAGGGTCCCCTATTGTGAGAAACCACTAGATAAACCCTGCAGAAAGTCATGTCTACCTCCCATCACGGTGGTTGCAATGTCCTCCACTTTTGCAGGCCCAGACGTCTCAGATCGTGGTCTGAGTGACGAGGTGGCTTGGGACAACTCACCGCAAGCCGTCGTGTTGGCAGTGCCCCGGAATGAGCACCCAAAAAAGCGATTCAAAACCTACCCGTTCAGGGGATGTACAACGGTATAAAGGTATAACTGCAACGCATATTTTGGATGGGCGAAGCATTCATTCACGATGCTTTTTGGGTCTTCACGAAGCAGGGATCACTGAAATTCACGATGTTAGGCTATTTGGGGAGGTGTTTCTACTGCGTTCACTTAAATTCTTCATGCAATCTGCTCGGTACATTGGGCGAATCGCTGTGGTTTCTTGTGGAACTGGGATCCCCCGCGCAAGCAGCGGTTGTCACAGTCGTTGTACCGGTCGTATCCTGGAAACAGGTCGAGCCTGGGGGACCCGGCTCGACCCCTGGATATGGGGACCCGGCTCGCCCCTTGGATATCCGTTCTGTTCGGAAACTGATTATCTAAGCGACCCCTATATTTGAGAAGGTCTATGCTCATATGTATATATATATATATATATTTATTGATTTATTTATTTATTTAAATATATATATATATATATATATATATTTGTATATATATATATATTTATTTATTTTCAATATATATATATATATTTAAAAAATATATATTTATATATTTATTTTTTATTTACATATATATATATATATATTTTTTTTTTCCTATTTCCTGGAATACAATTCGCATGGTTCTTGTATTTGTGGGATGATGCACAAGTATCCCAGATGGTGGTTCGTGATCATGATTACTCCCATCAGATTTGTTTGCTGCACTTCTGCTTTGGTGAGCGTGGCTAACACTGCGAATGCATGTTGATGGGAGCTCATGTGAACGAATCACACTTTGTCCGTCTCAATTCCTGAAATCGCAAAACGCAAGAGCATGGAGACATCAGTTGACTTTGATGATTTACCAAATCATTTTTCGGGGACTTGACTAAGAGCTGGACCTCCCACTACCAACCATCACTACCCACCTGCCGTTATATGTTTCTGAAACAACCATTCTTCGTTGTTGATCACTCATTTTGAACAGCTGGATCTCGCATACCAATGGTTATTCATCCACCATACTTAATTGTGATCCGCTGCGAACCGGTTGTTCACCATTGATGTGACATGATCCTGAATGATCATAGGGGCTTATATTAGCACTACCTGTTTGCAAGCCTTTAACATCAGCAAGTCTTTTATTTAGCTATGTTAACCACTTACCCACCAGATAACTCAACCTTGATGATGCTGATGATGATGCCGATGATGATGCCGATGATGGTAACGATGATGGTGAAGATGACGATGCTGCTGCTGCTGCTGCTGATGATGATGATGATGATGATGATGATGATGATGATGATGATGATGATGATGATGATGATGATGATGATGATGATGATGATAGCCACCTCTGTGCCTGGATACTGATAGTCTATTAGATACACTCAAAATGATCATCCTGCAGCTCTGAAATTGCAGCGTGGCATTTCCACGACAGAGCCTCCTTCTTCAGCTGAATAGGCAGCCACTTTGATGGCTAAAACGTATCATTCCATCTACTATATGGCTATTGGTCCATAGCTGTCCCCAAAAATGGTTCGGTGAACATCACAACCAAGACTAGTGACTGGTCACGGGATGTTTTCACAGCCAGGGGTGGTATTGATCACAGCCAGGTGACCATGTGTCACAATGATTGGTTGTGAGTTGTTGATCACTGGATTTCTTTTGTACAAGGTGGGGCCCCCCTGGTTATCAGTTGATTAATAAGCCATTTAACTACAGTTATATCTACCATAACTGGTAACGAAGGGGGCCCACCTTGTAGTGGTTGATGTTGGTTAAGGGTAGTATTTGGATGATCATGCAGTGTTTATCGCCGGTGATTTTAGTTCAGCTCATGCGCGACCTTTCAGCTCACCAACTTGAACTTCCCACCTGTGCAAGTGCAAGGTGGTTCACTGGCAGATCTGAGATAGCTACGTTTTCAACAAGTCTTTTCACTAGCAGAGCTGAGATGGCTTTGTCTTCCATACTAGCCCCGCTCCACGGCCACTAGGGCCATGCCGGGCGTTGTTCCCTGACCGACAGGTCGATGATAAGGACAGGGGGTCACCCCTAAATCACGGGTCAACTTGCACGGTCGCCTATGTAGTAGGCACATTCATATGGACATATTACCTAGTGTATCTCTGTAGGCATACCTTGTAATCGCACGATGCGTATGTTGAGGGATATGTTTAGGAAAATATATGTATCATCAAACAAGATAGATATATAGACATATACCCATACAAATTATATTTATATGTATATATATATATATTGATATATTGATATATTGATATAGTACCAGCACATACACCATGTAGTACCTATATTTAGCTGTAGAAATGTTGTTTTTAACCCCGAGGGCCTTGACGTGCAGCTAAAGTCCAGCTGAAAGCCCTGCCGCCACCGTATGAATACGCCTGCTCAAGCATCCGTGTCCAAGAGTGGTTTCTCAAGTCATAGGGGATGGTTGGTTTATTCCTACAACTGGTTAATAAAGGATGACTTGGGGGGATCCCCTATGAATTGAGAAACAACCAATAGGTCAATGATGAAAATCTGCCCTTGGCCGCCGAAACCCTAACAAAGGTAGCGTTTTTAGCCTCCAAAATGAAGGTTATAACCTACAAAATGATGGTTTGTAATGCCAAGGGTAAAGGTGATTCTTCAGAATGTCCAATAGATAGATTAAATGATAGGAATCTACAAGCAGTTTCGAGCCAGCAATATTTACCACAGGGGAACGAATCAGAATCCAATTAAACGATCCGAATCCATTGTCTGTACGGCAGGGTAAGAAATCAGAATGATGAGGATGACACAAACAGTACACTGCCAATGTAACTTGTTTTATCATGGAGTTTGCTGGTTCATGAAAGCCTATGAGCCCAGGTTGCAATCAACTGTTGGCAGAACCTATAGGTCCTATACCCTGTAGGTGTAAAAAACAACAGAGACACTTGCAAACGAATCTCCGCAATGAATCAGGTGATGCCAGCTATCACCAAGTAATGATTGCCCATTTGAATTCTAGATCTGTCGCGTCGCAACCCGGCTGGGTTTTGAATGTGGCCGGCGCCACACGTGCACATCTTAAGCGAGGAAAAGAAGTGTGTTTGCGCGTTTGGTTGGCTATGAGCCAGGCGGTTACATATCAACATTTTGCAAACATGTTTGTCAACTGATGGATTTGCAGCAAAGTCAAAAAACAGTTGCCAACCGATGCTGGGTGTCGATGCATGAAAATTGTGGCACTGGGGTTCTGGATTTTGTTTGCCAACATCACAGAGTTTGGTGAAGGACTTTAAGAAGGTTCCAATAGACAAATCGCGGAGTTTGCAACCATGGTGAACGATTGATGTCAGGCAACCAGTGGTACCATATCATGCAATTGCCTATGGCTATGGGTCAATATTAACCAGCAATAATCAATGGTCACTGATAAGAAATACAGTGGTTGATGAGCAACCATAGGGGTGCAGGGTTGTGACCGACAGCCATATTTCTGTGATTCCTCTTGACAACAACTCTCGAACATACTGTATTCTGGCTGGTTGTTTTAAACATATTATTTTACCTACTTTTTATTTCAATGGTTGGTTGTTTGACTAATATTTTTCGTACGGGTTGAAACCATCAACTAGTTATTCAAGGTCATGTTTTGTTGGATAAGTCTGTTTCACGCCGGCAATTTCAGGTTTTGCTTGAAGGATGGAACAAGGGAACAAATTTGAACACGGTGAGTAGTTACACCCTGCAGTGGTTACAACCCGTGCTGTTGGGCGCAAGTGATTGGCCGTTGGGGGCCGTGGTATTGTCGGTCAGGATGTTAATTAGCATTTGTTCAAGTGTGAGGAACTTGTTCTACGTAGAGTGGACTAATAATGTGATTGAGAAATCAGTTGGAAAACCAATGATTGGGCGATACAACGGCTATTCCCGGATACCCGTGCGCTTCCTTTCGGAATTCCCTGTGGTTATGAACACCCCAGCATATCTCAGCAGATCAACCCAACATCGTGATGGGTTCAATGGTTACTCTTTGTCGGGAGCTTGATACATTAACCCATCATTAGCCATCATGAATGAACCCGTCATATATGAACTATCATTAATCATTTATTGAATATCAATACCTATATCTCTGACTGTCATTAACTATCATCGACTATAGTCAACTATCACTGACTATCATTGACTATCAATGACCATCAGCAACCATCACCACTGAGCTGCGGCTGATGTTTCTCCAACGGCCGCTGATCATCGCAGCATCAGCATCGACGGTGAGAAACGCGGTGGGTTTGGCGCTTTGCTCGGAGTCCTTCGACCGCGCTTTCAGCATGTCCCAAAGGACACCGGTGATGCCTAGCATGGCTATTGTCAAGGAAGGGTGGTGGTCAATGAACGCTTAATGAATGGTTAACGAGTGGATGACTAGTAGGTACCACCATTTGTGATCATTTGTGGACAAACCAATGTAGCTGTTTAATCATTAGTCATGATCCCCCCCTATCCCCTAGTACCAACCATTATAGATCACAAATAAACCTCATGATGCTACAACCTCTTCACTATTGATTTGGTTCTTAGTCATTATACCCCATCGGTTTTGTTTGACTTCACGATTCTTCATGATATAATAAACTATTAGTAACCATGATTTATAAACAAGCCCATGTACATATCTATAAATATAAATATATATCAACTTACCTTCGTGTCAGCTACGCCAGGATGAGCTACAGCGACCATGAGTGGACCAAGGTGAACCAGGTTTCCGCGGTGGGCGCCACGACTGGAGCTTTTCACACCACCTGGCGGATCATAGGAACCACAAGGTGGGCCCCCCTGGTTATGAGTTGATTAATAAGCCATCTCAACTCATGGTTAACTATGGTTAATAGAGGTCAATAAGGGTCAACTAATGGTTAACAATGGCTATAAGTGCATTAATAAGCCATTTAACAAATTAGTTATATCTACCATTCACTGGTGTTACCCTAGTTATGTTCGCCAACTAAGCTGACTCAGGGGCCCACCTTGCACAATGATGACATACTGGGACTGGTTGGTTGTTTCACGATGGGTAGTTACAGCAGCTGGCTTTTGATGATCGACGATGTGGGTTATAATAAGGGATAACAACCAACAATAGTGGTTAAACAAATATCAGCTGGTGGTTTGAAATATTTTTTCTAATGTATGACAAGTGATTAGTGGGTTGAGGAATATTTTTCGTAAAGATTGAAAACACCAACCAGCTACAGCGATGCCAAGCAAAGTTCCGAAGCTTTCAAGTCTAGATCCTTTCGGTGCCATCGACAACTTCCAAGCGTTTTCTTTGGTGCCATCATCCTTGGGCATCCTTGGGTGGTATCTTGAATTTTTGGTGGACTTGGGCCCAGCATCTCATACGGTACTTGTAAGGTGCATCCGAAAGCGACCAAAGATGTGTGGTATGCTATGTGTGCAAATGCTCGGTTTCCAAGACAAAGAAGGCTATCCAGTGTCAGTCCTGATGTTTCCTTATGACTAAGTTATGTTCAACGTAATTGATTGCACAGTAGTGTATGAATGAATTGTGCGTATCCATTGAGCATCTACAAGTACTTTTCAAAAGACCTCATTTTGATTGTGTGCAAACTATTGGCATATGTGTATGCATATACTGTTTAATTATTCCTGTTGTCCCTCATTGTCCCATAATTTCTTTATCAGCAAACACCACCCATGTGTATGAACCACCTTAAAGCAACAGAAACTGTCAACATAACAAAAACTACCTATAAACATGAATGCATGTGTTGCTTCATGTATACATGGATACAATCACATGCGTCTATCAATCAACCGCCGCCAACATGAAAACTCGCCGTATATTTTTTGAACATGACCATGGTAGTTGCCAAGCCATTATCGTCACCAACAAAACCTACAAACAACCACCAGCGGATCCCCTAGTAGTTGTATGTGCGACTGCATAACCAGTTTCACCAACTTGGCTAACGATTGGTGCTCCACCTTGTAGAATCCAAGTCATCCTTATCACAACCAGTTTCCCATATAGCTTGAGAAACAAATAACTTAACCCACTTTAGGGGTTCCCATATATCTCCACATATCCGTGGATTCACCCACTTATCTACCATTTGCCTAGTAGTTACCCTGATGCTCACCCGAGTGATTTGGCAGTGGGTCAAAACCCTGTACCCCTGGTTCCCCTATCATGAACCATTGTTTTTCATATAGTTTGGTTGGTTGTTATCCACCATTATTAGTTGATTAAGATTGACCCATAGCCATTTAAAGTGATCATCCATAATCCATAATCCAAATGCCAGGCGGACGTGCGCGCAAGCCGAGTTTCAACGGCAGGTGCCTGGCGGAAGTGGCCATGGGCGGAAGTGGCTTCTGGATGTTTGTTGTTTGTGAAGGTTTGCCATGGGAACCTTTTAATACCCTTTATTTTTGGTACCCTTTCTGTGGTTTGGTGGTTTTGGCAGCCCAGGGTTTCTACGAGTTTGTTGCTTCTTGTATCTATTCTGGGTGAACTACAGCTATTACCTTAGCTTTGTAGACTTTTTGGGATATGATTGATTTGCCATGTAGCCACTAAAGTTAGAAATTTAGCAAGGGATCTAAAATCCACCAAGTATTTGTTGATTTTGTTGTCTCTATTTGTTGTTGTTGTTGTTGTTGTTGTTGTTGTTGTTGTTGTTGTTGTTGTTGTTGTTCTTGTTGTTGTTGTGGTTTGTCGTGTGTTTGGGTTGCTGCTGTTTTGGAGTGTTTTCATGGTTGTTAGTGCTGTTTTGTTAGTGCTTGTCATTTTATCAGTTTCTCCATTCTTGGTCAATTGGATGATGAGTTACTACGGCAGTTAGTTGATTAGTTTGGTGACCTGTCACTTGGTTCTTTACTTAATTTGTCAATTGCCTCGTCCGTTACTTCTTTCTTTGCAACCCCTAGCTTGTTCTGTACATCTTTTTGTGTGTTTTCACATGTTTTCACGTGGATTGTACACTTGAGTTGGCGATTGGTGTTAAATTTGACAGGAGCTGCCAAAGAGTGCCTCCTCGTCAAAAGCACAAAGACGTTTTGGCTGGTTCAGAGCACCTCCTATTTTATGACAGCTTTGACTGGATGTTGTAGCTTGGAAATCAGCCATGGACTTTGGCTGGTTCATTTCAGCGTCAATGATATTGATGATTCTGCTACATGGTAAGCAATTATCATTCACCATTGTTGAGCAGTACTATTTGATATTGCGTAATAAATAGAGATAGAGACCAATGTCATTGGTTGACAAACTATTCGCAACAGTCAAAACTGTGGACTATAGCCACCAAACTCTACACCCAAAAGTCAAGTCTAGATGTGCTTTGGTTATTCTTAATCGATCTCCCATGATCATTGGTTTTTCCATGTTTTGCCCACGTGGATGCACTACTCCCAACTGTTCATTTTTTAAGGTTCACTAGGTACCACTGCAGCTGACACCTCACCACTTCTGTATAAGAGATACCCTCCGGTAAACTAACCTGGCAATGGATTTCACCATATTTTATAGTGAAACCCTGGGAAATCATCAATTTCTAGTGGATTTTCCATTGCCATGTTAGTTTACCAGAGGGTACCCCTGCTTCATCACCCCACATTTGGATCAGCCGGAGGGATCATCACTGGTAAGCCACGGTACTCGGACATCATCCGCCACCTGAGAGTGTCCGATAATGACTAGCCGAGCTGTTTGTATTGCCTCCATATAAACTCGCATTGATACAAAGCGCCATACTGTAAAGATATTGCGTGTACATGTTTTATAGTTTGTTTGCTTTTACATACATATAGTGATAATTCACAATACAATAGATGTGTATATATATATATATATATAATGCTAACCCCCGTCTTGCTTCTAGATGTTTTTCCGCCTCTCCAGGTGATCGCGGGGACGGACGTCGCTCCACGAGCCGTGCGACAGAGGATGAAGGCTGGCAGATCGGACGAAGTGGAGCGATGCTATGGACAGAGAACCACCAACAAGTGGTTATTAATGGTTAATAGTGGTTAATTGTGGTTAATAGTGGTTAATTGCAGGGGAGAATCTTCGTATTTTCTTCGCGATAACTGGTTGGTGGCTTTAACCTATAGGGAAACCATTGGACTTTCTACGGTTAAGTATGGTTTATAGTGGCTAAGTATAGTGGATGAGAACCGACACTAGTAGCTGGTTGGTGGTTTGATTCACATTTTGTTTTCCCAACTGTATTAAGAACGGGGGGGTTGGTTGACAAGCATATTTTTCATAGGGTTGGTGAAACCAGCAACCAGATAAGCAACAGGGTTGTGAATGCTGACCATAACCAGTATAAAACCAACCATCAGCAACAAAAAGGATTACCGACAGTATGGACAGACCAATGCTTGTTATACATGGTGATTGTTGGTTATGCATGATTTGTGTTGATGATTGCTGCTTATCCATGGAAGCAAGGACAGATGATCGTGTTCTCGTTGGTTAATGTTCATAGCTGATAGAACATATCAATTCAACAACAGATGGTCCCAGAGAGTAGCAACCGGAGATAGTAATCAATCATGGTCGGACAAAGCACTAGGGGACATGACCGCTTAATGGTTTATTGTTACTTTCTGGTTAAAAGCGTCTTGTGAATGGTTCAAGGCTAGCAATGGTTTGCAACCATTCAACACGTAATGATCCTTAATCCGCCAACAGCTATGACAAGAAGAAAGCAAACCTTGATAAAAGATAAGAGAAGATGCAAAGATCGAGTAAGCAAGCGCAGCAAAATGTCACTTACTACTAGGCACCGGCCCCAGATGGCGTTCTTTGCCGGGGCACGAGGGGGTTCAACACGGGAGAGCCCCTCTTGGTTGGGTCGATCCCATGAGTTGGACTCCATCAAACAACTCACCATGAGGTCGCTAGGTTGATCCATCCGAGGTTCAGCAACGGTGAACAAGTGATAATGGTGATAAATGATAATTGATGATAATAGTACAGAATACTTAGTCATAGCCGATGATAATCATAGTTGATAGATAGTCATAGTTGATAATAATGTATATTGGTTAAGCACGACCCTTATTCATGGCCAATGATCGTCATTCACGGTCAGTAACAATTAAACTTGGTCAATATTCTTACGGATAGTGAACACCGTAACCATGAACCAACGGTTCATCATGTTTGATCGTTGACCAGTAGTGAACCATTACTTTTAAATCATGAATCATGGTTATTGTGATTGATAATTGTTGATCCTTGTTATTCATGTTGATATTTTTTATCCAAATTAACTCGTTTGAATCCTGTCAATCACAGCTAACGATACTCAGGGGTTGTGGTTAATAATCACTGATCCCTGAGTATGTGTTTCACCATTCATTGATGTTTCAACCGTTACTCACTAATATTCACATGGCAGTGGGTCAAAACCCTGTTCTCCTGGTTCCCCCACTATTGACCATTGTTTTCCCTATTATTGTTGGTTATTATCCCTCATTATTATTCATTATTTGGCTTGGTGAATATTGGCCCATAAAATGGTTATTATTGTTGGTGATTATTGTTGGTTATTATCTCATGGTTTCTCCATCAAATATGGTGATTTTCCACAGCTATGTTAGGGACTACCAGAGTACTCACCAATATTAACCATTATTAACCAGTATATACCCATCATATATCATCATATAACCATGATTACCCATCATATAACCAATCTTCACATGGCTGTTTCACCCAGTCTTCACCTAGCCATATATAGCTGGCATATTCCCTATCATTGTTACTTATCATCCCCTATTGACCAGCTAAACCACCAACCAACCAGTTGCCTTACTACACCAATCTTCACCGTGGGGTGAACTCGCCTTGACCGTGGGCGCCTTGCGATTGCGCTCGTTCGCTTGCCCGCTCGCGCAGGTCCAAGGCGCAGGTGCACCCGCGATATTTGCAAGGAACCTCAGAGCGGTCTCGCATCAATCCCTTTTTTGGGTCGCCATGGCTGTAACTCGCAGCTACCCATGCTGCTTAACATGCTTAACTATAGTAAACCATTATGCTTAACTAATTAATTAACTACCAATACTGTAATTATTATTTGGTTGGTGGTTTGATTCACATTTTGTGTTTTCCATAGTAGTTATTAACAATTGGTTGACTAATATTTTTTTCATAGGGGTGGTTCAACCACCAACCAGTTGTGCTTAAGTAATTTCCTGCTTAACTATAATGGCATTGTTACCAATAATGGTTAGTGAATTCCTGATTACCAGATAATTAGCTATGGTTGGTTAGCTATGGTTGATTGGCCTAAGTACTTGATGTAGTTGATAATCATACTACCATACTAATTCCCATATGGCGGATATGGCTACTAATGATTGAGATAATCATGGTTAATAATTGGGATGATGATGGCTACTAATAGCTCATCAATGATTCTGGTTAATTAGTAGCTACCAATTATGGTTAACAATTATGGTTAATTACTACTAATTGGGAGAACAAGACTACCGATGATTGTTGTTAATTAGCTATGGTTGATAACCCTTGATCTATGTTCATCATAGATGTATATAATTTGTAGTTACAATGATCATCGATTGCTACAATTAAGCACTACTACAGTAATGTAGCAATGGGGAATCTATTTAATAGCAGCTGTTGCTGTTTCGCGAACTACTATCCATGGTTAATATAGTTCATGAAACGGTTGGCAATGGGTGAATAACAGTTGATCTATTTTTGATAATTATGGGTGAACCATTGATCAATAGTAACCATATTTAACCATAGAATAAAAATAGTTGATCATTGTAACCATAATGTTGGTGATTTGATTTGATCAGCAGAAAGCGGAGAGTTCTTGGATCCCCGCGAAACAAGATGGCGGAGTGTAAGAATCATCCATGGAGGTTCAAACCATCTCCCATAACACAAACTGGTTGGTGGTTCGGTGGTTTGATTCATATTTTTTTCTAAATGTATGACTAAATTGTTGGTTGGTTGAGTATAACATTTTCATAGGAAATAAAAGCATCAACCAGAACATGTTCATGGGGCGACCACCAATACTTGGCAGCTGCACTATGGCTCCAAGATGAAAGTTCGGCTGATGAAGGGTACATCCATCTCGTTTGGCATATGTGACCTTCCTGTTTCGAATTGCAACGGCCCGTTTCGAACATGAGTGCATCGGCCTGATCGGTGTTTTTGTTCGGAGTCGCTTCTGCATTTCGCCAAACCAACCTGGAGGCTAAAATCAACTTGTTTGATAGGAAAGCCAGCTATAAACGGTGGATTTCCCCCTCCCAGCTTAGTTTGCCAGAGTGCAATACTTATGAGGGTACTGACAATATTCTACTGGTTGACCTATCGTTCCATTGTTCGCTTTTGATGGTAAACTTCATTTTATTCCTTGTTATAACCCACTCCTAGAATTGTTTGTATCGCTGTTTCAGCCACTCAGCCATTATCACTTTTTTCAACTGTTGTTTGTGTCCCCATAGCCATCTGAAATATTTATTGCTGTGTCAATATGTGTTAACCATCGGTTTTCGAGTCATAGTAGTTGATAGTCCTTCATCATGACTATTTGCTTGGTGGTCATTGTTTGCGTCTCCTAGTATTACTTGATGGTGGGTTGCTTCACTATATAACATTTTCTCATAAGGGGTGGTTGAAACCACCAGCCAGCTATTATATTTCTACATGGCAGTGGGTCAAAACCCTGTACCCCTGGTTCCCCTATCATTAACCATTGTTTTCCCTATTATTGGTTGGTTCTTATCCCCTATCATTCATGGTTAATATTGACCCATAGCCACATTGTTATCCCTTTGCTTTTGGCCTCACACCCCTGGTGTTTAATGCTGGCTGTTGGTCCCCTTGCACCTGGTAGCTGTTCGCATCCCAAAGCAATGACCGCACGCACGGTCCAAGTGTCGAGATGTGTTTTTGCTTATATGGCTATGGGTCAATACTAACCAACCAAAAATGGGGTCAATAACCAACCAAACCATAGGGAAAACAATGGTTAATGATGGGGAACCAGGGGTACGGGTTTTTGACCCACAGCCATATGTTTATGACCCATAGCAACGTCAAATGTTGTTAATAGTGCATTTAAGCCGTGATTATCATACTAATTACTTCACAAGTCTCTATGTTTTGGGGGGTTATCAAACATACCTTTGATCTCATATTGTGTTGGTAACTGTACCAAATTACATATTTGCATGGTTCTCGGTAATCATGGTTGTTGAGAAACAAAAACTTAATCATACCAAATTGTTTATTAGCCATGCCCGATGGTCAATATCAATCCTTCATTACACTACCTTGTGTTACCTAGGTCAACAAGATAACATTCTGAACTTAAGCCGGTACGCAAGAACTGATCCCAACACTAATCTTACCATGGTGAACATTCTATAACCCTATTCCATTTGGTGGTTTCTTAAGCCATACTGGGGCCCCCAGCTGTCATCCCATATTAACCATTTATAGCACTCAACCCACCATTTTTAGCGGTTCCCTGCTACTAAATTTTCCAAATGGTTTAACCCATGTTTCCCACCCCTGGTTATACCCATTGGTTAAACTCTATCACACCATTAACTTGGATTACTAGACTGTTCCAAGTCCTACTACTATGGATACCATTGGTTCTTACCCTGGCGTTAACTTCCTTGCACTTGAGGTGACAACCGTGATCTCCGCGATGAGTGAGGGATCCCGCTGCCGCGCGTGGGTCTAGCAACCGCGATGCCAACGGTGGTGGTCATTGGTCATGAGTGATTGCTGAATGATCATCGATGGGGCTGAAGGATGGTCAATGATTGACGCATCAATCCATGTCTGATATTTGCTCAGCGGAGCGGGGTGAAATGATTCATGACTGATAATTAGCCGACAATGGTAAATCATCGACATTGACTGACAGTTCCTCATTACCTTTATCATCCAATGATGATTCAAAGAATCAGTAGATATCAGTAGCGAACCTTCATGGTTCTGATTGAGGGTTGATGGTTGATGATTGAAGATGAGTTCTGATGGTGAAATATATTCAATAGTACAGTTTTCAACGGTCGGAAAGAGTCCGTGATCTCAGAGTTCCCTAAATGCTAGTGACGGTAGTAGTACCCCAACAGAAAATGTTTTCCTACTTGAAACCCAACATTGCACAGACCTGTCCCCACGATCTGTCAAGGCGTACATGTCCCATTACAGTGACTGGCCGGTGGTTAGGAGGGAGTGGTTGGGAGCCAGGGGTATCCCTTAATCCCTTCAAAGGGGGAGCTAAGAAGTTACAAGGATTGGCCTGACCAAATGATAGGTGATGTGAGGTAGTCAAGTGCTGCATTGGGGTAAGGTCCCTTCCGCTGTTCACATCCAATGAATGACCAGTTGCCGCTGTCGAGCTGTTGGGATGGATTCACTAGCCATTTTGGATGGTTGCCTATGACCCGTATCCGTATGATGGTTTCTCTAAATAGGGATATCATCCAGTTCATTCACCATTTATAAGACTAAACCAACCATTTTTGGGGTCCTTAATTTTCAGAAACCACCATAGCCAATCACCAATCAGTTCAATGATGGAATCTGGTGTCCCAGAAATGTCGTTTCAGTCTGTGGGACGTGAAGAACGATGGTTCATGACGTGGTCAACAGGAACGGTGATGGCTGATGGCAATTGAGTATTTGGGTTTTCGTTTAATGTCACTTGGATGACAACTAGGATATACTGTCACGTTGTTTGGTTTTACTCAGTAGCAGGTGGTAATTCGTGAATCCAATAAGGTACAACTGGTAATTACAGATTCAACATTGAACTCCAAAATGATTGAATGCATACTTTGCCGGTGGCAAATCAAAATGTTTCCGTGGAACCATTTGCCCAAGGTACAAGAAAAAACTTTTTTCCCCCAATTGCCTTTGTTTTTTCCACTAATGAACCGCCATGATTTACATGGCATCATTGTCAATTAATACACATCTGATAACATGATGCAAGCATGATTCGTCACTGTTAGGCATTGTTCACCCTTATGTTACTTATGTTTGCAATTATCAAACAAGTATCAAGCATTATTTGAACGCATTGGTCAAAAAGTGACCGTCATGATCACTTATACACCAATTTCGGCAATTTCGGTATATATATTTCGGTAACTAGTTGTTTAATCGTCATTAATCATGAACTCTTATGGATTATATGAACTGGGCAACAAGAGTTAGTAGGGACAAGTATCACTGACCAGTTTCAATCGGGAAGTATTGATTCCGTAGCGAACTGGTTGCTATACATGTATATGAAATTATTTTCAACCAAAATCAACACTGGTCAGCCAGGCTTGAACAATTGATCAACTGTGAGTGTTATGGACTGTTTAAGTATTGTCAAACAACCCTGGTTCACACAGCAAAGTCAACAGTTATGAAGTTACCCTTTGGCAGTCCTTGACCTGGAAGCCGAAACAACACTAGTTTTTAAGTTTAAAAAAATGATAAATAGCGGATTTTCTACTTCTAAATTAGTTGGCCAGCTATTCCTATGGTGGATGTTCCACTTTGAAGTTAGTCAAGACCGTGATAAATGGTCGATTTTCTACAGGTAAAACCATTTGAATCATGTTTTTTAAGAGGTAAAACCACCATTTGCCAGGTGAGTGCCTGAGAATAACCAGCAAAATCAGTGGCGAAACGATGGGTTCGCCGAAGTCACCAAGGTCTGATGAATCACTGGCCGAGACAGAGGCCTCCCAGCAGCGAAGAGCCGTTGGTTCAGAGTGGTTAGTGCTAGTGGTTAACCAGCTGTGTGAATATGAGGGTAGTTGTTTTTTTTTGTTCTGGAGGTCCTGTTTTTTTTGGTCAAAGGGGATAACAACCAACAATAGTGGTGAAACAACTACTATATGGTGGTTTCTCAGAATAGGGAGCCCCAAAAATGGTTGGTTTATTTCCTTTGGAATGATTCATATGTGATGATTTGGGGATACCCCTATTTTGAGAAACACCCATATCAGTGATACTAATAGTGTCTAATAGTGGTTGATATTATAGTTATATATATATATATATATATACGTGGTTTTTTTATTAATAGAAGCAAACAGATTCATATCGCTACTGTGAACCAGCTGGGTGAATATCAGTTTTACTACCAGCGAGTTACGAGTGTTGAATAGTGGCTGATACTTTAGTTCATGATTTTATTCAATAAGCCCGTAAATGAGTTGGTCAGGTTGGAGTTGGGGAATGAGAATGAACCACGTATTCAACTGGTAGGTTCAGAAGTGACCAACTGGTTGTTCAACTGGTAGGTTCATTGTTGAGCAACTTACTGCCAGTAAATAGGTTGCCGTTGATCAGCTGGTACTGGGGATCATGGTCGTTGACTAGCTGGTTCATCAATAGAGGATTGAATACCAACAAAAACCATCAAAAACCATCAAAAACCAACGACTAGCCATGAAAATCACAATATGGGAGTTTCTCAAAATAGCGGACCCCAAAATGGTTGGGTTGTTACTAAGAAATGATTGATATACAGTACCCCTATTTTGAGAACCACCATATGGCTGATGTACTGTTTAATGATAACGGTTCATGATTATGACTCATTAGTGATACCTGTTGATCATAAACAATGGGGAATGCCGGTTTTTGATTAATGCTTGTGTAGGAGGATGAGAAGGTACAAGTGCTTTTAGCGATCCTGGCAGACAAGGAAGACTTTTATGAGGTGGCTTTCCATCTGTCGGCTGATATTGCTGGCTTTTTTATCCATTCCAGGGTATGACTGCAGCGAAAGTTTCAGCTTTGAAACACTAGAAGCAACATCTGTCGACGTGGACGCGTGTGCCCCGCCCTGTGATCAAGTTCAAGTATCACCAGTTTGGGTTTCAAGTCTGGCGTGCAATATTGCTTGGTCGAGAAAGTGAGATGAATGTTTCTCGGCGGCGCCCACGCAATATTTGAGAGAAGGCGTGGGCCAAAGTCAGAGACCAGCGTTCGACAGGGATATTCCGTGACCCTGTGCAATCTACAACCAGTGCGGCTGCCACTGCAGAGAGCTCCCTGCCAGCTACGGAATGTCATTTTTTGAGGGACCATCCAGATTGGGATCAATGGTGTGGTTTCTAGCAGGCGGTTGAGCACTAATTTTGAACCATTCACCACCATCACTGAGCATTGACTTGCAGGGGCTATCAACATATCCACAAACGATTTCTCCTGTCCACGAGTCCTTAGCTCTGTGTGATCAAACATTGTTATTTATTGGTAACTCTCAATATCTCTTCATCATGGACCATCATTTGTCCATTTTCTAACCATCATTATTGTTATCAACCATCGTGAACATATTGGTTAATATCAACCATTGTATTACTGTCGCAGTTGATCTCAGGAAGTGATAACCAAGACTATATCACGATGGTGTCTATTTTTCATCATAATGAACAAGCAAACAGTAATTCACCATCCAGGCACCATCAATGAACCATTGAACCATCAAGTAACTATAGTTTACATCAACAAGTCATCTAATTGAACATGACATTACCATAACATCACTATTATCAACCGCGAGTAAGACTCCACCATTAACACAGTTCGTCAGTGAACCATCATCATAACCATTCAGTAAACACAAATCATTTGTAAACAACATAGCACAACAACCGTATGGTATACCACAGTGAACCACTTGAACATGTTAATCAATATTACCATGATGCGACTTAATTCCATATATTTCCCTATAATTCCTATGTTATCAACATAAATGAATCGTATTAAACCCACAATATGCGAATTAAGCATACCTAGTTATATGACTTCATTTCCTATGCTATTAACATAAATTAGCCATAACTATACCACACAATTTCGCCCATGACCCCGCGTGGCTGTTTGTTAGCGAAATAGGTCTACGTCTCAGACGAGAATCGCTGGAGGAAGGCGTCGGAGGTTGCCCCGGGGGAGGGGAGGATGGGTTGATGTGTACCTTTTTGGTAGTCCCTAAACATATTTGGCTATGGGTCAATATTAACCAACCAATAATGGCGAGCTGGGTCAATATTAACCAACAAAAATTGGGGGATAATACCAATAGTTAAACAATAGTTATAACAATAGTTATAGGGGATGTACCAGCTATATATGGCTATGAGTCAATATTAATCAATCAACTAATAGGGGATTACCACCAACACTAATAGGGAAAACAATGACTAATGATGGGGAACCAGGGGTACAGGGTGAACTGACCCACTGCCATATTGGTAGATATCACTGGCTTGTTAAATGGCGAATCTTAATCACCTTCTAACCAGGGGGGCCCACTTTGCAGCTAGCATGATAGTAAGGTAAGCATCAACCTGTACATATTGGTGCATCATATTGATGATTACCTAAGCCTGACCATGTTCGGGTCTCTAGCTAGCTGGATTTTATCATATTCTATAGCGAAAGCTTTGGAAACAGCACTTTTGATGGTGGATTTTCCACTACCAGGTTAGTTTACCGGAGGGTGAGTGGATGGTTTGAGGGTGCAACATTGGTCAAAAGATGGGGTAATCATGGTCGAGTACTGAACAATCTAGTAATGATGGTGAACTTATGGTTGATGAATGGTCATATTATGTAATTTAATGGTTGAATAATGGTTGTCTATGGTTGTCTCATGTTTTTTAATCTTTGTTGGCATGACGATGAGTTATAGAAATAGTGGCGAATCTATCCTAAATTTCATGTGAAAATGATGTTGAATTGTCGATATTGATGGTCACGTTGATGCTTGGTTGATGCTTACTTGCAGTGAACCAACGCTTTCAGATAAATTTAGAGTTTCTCACGTCAGCTCATTGATTCGGTGCATAGCGGTTATTCATGGAGCTTTGGGTACCCTGAAGACCTCGTAAACATCGACCAAACACGTCGAGCTGTTGGGATGATCACTCCTTTTTGGATGGTGAACTGCTTGACCCATTTTTTCGGATTCGGCTGTGGGTCAGTTCACCCTTAGTCCCCTTGGCTCCCCCATCATTAACCGTTGTTTTCCCACTATCATTGTTGGTAATCCCCATAAAGTTGGTTGCTTATGGTTGGTTAATATTGACCCAGCTCGCCATATTAGCCTGTATATCCCCTACTATGGTTACTTCTTATCGACTATTATTAACCATTGACCATTTGTTGGTTGCTGAACTGCTGGTGAACTGCTTGACCCAACTCGCCATAGCACTTGTAAGGTCCCAGTGGCTGGGACATTAACCATTAACCATTGGTTAACCATTAGTTGGCGCCTACCATAGTGCCATTAGTTAACTATTGGTTAACCCTTAACCATTAACCATTGGTTAACTATTGGTTATTAACCATTAACCATTGGTTGACCATTAGTGGTCCCCTGGGTGACTGCTTAACCATCAACCATTCGTTGGCTCCGCTGGAACCCGAGCGGCTGGTTGCCGATGGCGCCGGACTCGCGATGGCAGGTCTTTCCGGATCACCCAGGACGGCGGATGATGCAGTCGCGTCAAGCCTCGACGAATCATTGACTAGCCACAGGGTGGCCCCCCTGGTTAGCTAAGTTGATTAATCAGCCATCTCAACTAACGGTTAACCATGGTTAATAGGGGTCAATAAGGGTCAACTAATGGTTAACAATGGCTATAAGTTGATTAAGATTCGCCATTTAACTATAGTATCTATACAATAGATTACCAACAAGTACTACTTTCGAATTTTAAAGTGTAAATCAGACAAGGTGGGCCCCCCTGCTTATAAGTTGATTAATAAGCCATTTAACTATAGTTATATCTACCATTTGCCTGGTAGTTAGCCTAGTGAACTAACCCAAGTTAGCTAAGGGGGCCCAGCTTGCAGGAACAAAGAATGATTGAGCATTGAATAAGTTATGAATCCATGATTCGTGTTCATGATTGAACTTTCATCTGAACAATCAACAATCATGAAGTAATCATCAAACAACAACTGGCCATGGACTCGGCCATGAACCAACACCCGGTAACATCAGAGCCTCGGTAACTTGTGTTTGATGGTAGACATGTCAACAACTTCAAGTGCAATAAACACATTCTCTGTGGTTAGCTATGCTTAATAGTGGCAAATCATAAGGGATAGTGGATACAACCATAGTACCAGCAAAAGGTAAACCTTGCCCAATAGTAAACCTTTACAGTAACCAGTTCATTGATAGGGGTATTGTTTATTCCATTCTCTATTAACCATAGCTATATAATCAAAGCTATATGGGGTTTTCCCGATGGTATATAGCTATGGTTAATATAGCGTTGTTTGTTATATAGCAAATTATAGGGGATAGTAACCCACCACCTTTTCGCACGACTCTTGAAGCACCTGTGGGCATGGTGGATTGGCTCATCGTTCAGGGGTTCTGTTTGACCCGCGATGGGTGAGATGATTTGGCGAGTTGGGTCAAGCAGTTAACCAACCAACAATAGCTGGTTTAGCTGATTAATAGGGGATGATCACTAGCAATTATAGGGGATATATACCAACTACATGGCGCCATTTTCCTGCCCAGGATTGAAAAACATGAACCATGCTTGATCTAACATCAAAGAAGTATGTCTAAAACAGTTGCTACTTGGTTCTATTTACTCTTTGGCAAAGCAACCTGAAGGTCAAAACCACCATTTTAGACAAGTAAAGCATGTATAAATGAAGGATTTTCGGACCGAGGCTATGCTTATCAAAGGGTATGATCAACACACCTCTCTCAGCTGGTGGTTGTTGAGGAAAATCAACCACAGGCTGAACCAGGTAAGTAATGACAACCAGCTGGTGGTCCCCGTTCCCTGTATCATTGTTGGTGATCATTCTTAGCTGTGGTTATTTGCCTGGTTAATGGTTTATAATGGTTAGTATGATGATACTAGTGGTTGATACTGGTTAAATGTAAATTTTGCTTACTAGCCGACGAATCAACAATAATCTGGCTGGTGGTTTGATTCACATGTTTGCTGTTCCCTGGTATTTACAAATGATTGGTTGATTGACTATTTTTCATAGGGGTTGAAAACATTAACCAGACAACAATGGTTCATGGTGGTAAAGTTTCCAAGCATGGCTGCTTTCAAACATGATGACGGTCACAATCATGACTAATAACCATGATGAACCATGAAGTTGGCCCTGATTGACCATCATTCTCTGCTGAGTGTTGGACGTCGTTCACCTAGGAGATGCTGGACGTCGTTCTCGCTCTTACAGTGAGGGCCGTCGGGAGTCAGGTGAGGGGAAGCATGCCGAGATGCCGTGTTTTGGATCAGGTTGTATGGTGGTTTCTGAAGCCAGTTTGGGAGCCCCATAAATGAGTGATTTACTACTATAAATGGCTAATGACTAGATGACTTGGGGGTACCCCTATTTTGAGAAACCACTATATCAGGTTTTTGACGTTGATTAAACGTACGAGGTAGGATCCTAGATGTCAGAAGTTGGCTTCTATCCGCGAGCTAAGTAGGTATCTAACCCGAGCTCAGTAGTGCTAGGGGTCCCTATTAATGATACCAGGTAACTTAGATTGGGTTTATTTTCCCAGACCTTAGCTTGGGCAATGTTATTTTCTTCAAACCGGTACTAAACCCCAGCTAAGATAGTTATGACCCAACTTAACCCTTGTTATTGACCCTAGGGGATCTTCAAGGATGTGCCCTCTACTGTGTAGTTGGTTCATGAAGATCATTCATGGGTGAAGTAAGGTGAGATACCACTGTGAATACATTCAGAAGAAACCAGCAGCAACCACGCAAAGCATCATATTGTTAACTTGTTTTGATTCAGGTAGTTGTTCACCGATTAATCACTTTTTAAGCGCTACAAGATGTATCAAGTGTCAGCCACGATACACCGTTCTCGACCCAGTATCAAACAACATTTGAAATGTGCATTTCCTAATCAACCGCTATTAACCATGGTAAAACATCTTTGACCGCTACTAAACAGTATTAATATGATTGCCACAGATCGCATATCCACCTTTGCTAGCTCTAGCTTGGGGATGCCATTCTCTATGATTTGGTAGTCACTCCACAAGACCATTGCTAGACACAGAGCCATGCAGTGAGCGAATGAGAGACCTATTCCAACTAAATCGATGCTGTCGAAAGCCTCGCGACCTCGTGGGAGTTGCAGCATGTCAACATGAGCGTAGTCAGTTGCTTGTGGAATAAGGAAGCATGTTGGCTGCCGCCCGGGCACTGTTGGATAAGATGTGACTCTATACAAGGTGGGACCCTTTGGTGATAAGTTGGTTAACAAATCTTAACAAGCTATTTAACTATAGTATTTTGGTATGCTATAGTTATATCTATCATAATTAGCTGGTACTGTAGATACCAACAAGCTATTTGACTATAGTGTGCTATAGTTATATCTACCCTAATTAGCTGGTACTGTAGATACCAACAAGCTATTTAACTATAGTATACTATAGTTATATCTACCATAATTGGCTTGTAGATACCCTAGCTATTACAACCCAACTTAGCTAACGATTGGGCGCCTCACCTTGTATTAGTTTTCAAATTGCCCGATCCGGGTGCGCTGGTCCTGGATCTTCCCATGTTGGAAATGCTATGATCCAAGCGGTAGAACCAACCAATCGATCCTAAGGATGCAGGCGTGGATCATGTTAGCGTCGTCGAGTTGTAAGGAGTCATGGAGGTAAACTCACAGACACCAGTACCACACAATGACATCCAACGTGAAATCAATTGTGATTGTGTTCATGTATTTAAGTGCATGTGTATGTATGCGAAAAATCTTTCTATATATATATATATTTATATTTTTATATATAGATAGATAGAAATAAAAATATATATATATATATTTATTTATAGATATATATATATATATATGGTACCCCCCCAAGACCTACCTTTTTGGAGTTTTTACCGGTATTTGCAATAAATTCTGCACATTTTGAGGTCGCATTTTTGGTTGGAGTTTTGGGAGTACTATGTATATATTTATATACATATATGTATTTATGTATATATGTATATATGTATATATGTATATATGTATATATGTATATATGTATATATGTATATATGTATATATGTATATATGTATATATGTATATTTGTATATTTGTATATTTGTATATATGTATATATGTATATATGTATATATGTATATATGTATATATGTATATATGTATATATGTATATATGTATATATGTATATATGTATTTATGTATATGTATATATGTATGTATATATGAATTGAAATATATAGAGACAATACATGTGAACACATGCAGACAAACAGGGTCGTGGTTTAGAGTTAAGGGTTTAGGACATTGATCTTTCCAGTACTTAGGGCATTTGCATTCTGAAAGAGGTCTCAAGAGGTCTTGAGACCTCCTTGGAACCAAGAACCAAGAACCAACATTCCCCAAAACAATTCTGCACAATCTTGGTTCTTGGTTCTTGGTTCCAAGGAGGTCTTAAGACCTCTTAGGACCGTGGATCTCCCAAAATGCTCTAAGTACCAAATGCACAAGACCTTGGATACCCCTAAAGCCTAAATGTTTTTTTCCGGTGTATGTAAATAATTTCGGCATAATTAAACAAAAAGGTAGGGCATGAATTAATAGAGCACTAGCAAATACACCATCTATTTGAATTTACCCTATACGATTAATTCTTTTCCAGATTCAAGCATGTCTCATTCAGTCATTCTCTATTCAGATTTGCCTTGCTTGCTTATAATCAGACATATTGTATTCAATTTTGCCCAATGTTTTGGCCTATTTGATAAGATCCTATTTACTTATGCCTCATATGTGCTCTTCTTTATTTTCCCCTTGTTGTTGTTGTTGTTGTTGTTGTTGTTGTTGTTGTTGTTGTTGTTGTTGTTTTTGTTGCTATTTGATTTTACCATATTCAATTTTGTATTGAATCATTATTTTTGACTAATATTTGCCCTGGTAAATAGAGCCTTTTTATGCCTCATATTCATCGTATTTAGAAATCCCTTATTTGTGGGATATTGAATGATAGTATATTCAATTTTGCCCTAGTATGGTACCGTGAAGCCATAACTAAATAGGCTTTAAGTATTTTGAATAAGGCACATGTAAGGTATAACTGCACAAAGCAAGACCAAAAACAGGCCATAAGGCATAATTACATGGGAAATTAACGGCTAGGCTACAGTCAGGCTATCATGCCATGGGGCATTACTAGCTCGGCCACATGTAGGACAGCATCTTTAAAGAGGCCATAAGTTAACAGAACACAATTAAATAGAGCAACATTAAGTAGACTATGATTATATAGGCCGCATTTAATCTATTGAGCAGGGTACAATTAAATAACACACAATCAGGACACAAAACATGAATCGTAAATCACCAAATAACCCCCATAAAGACTTTGATGAAATAAGATATTCTTAAACAGGCCAAATATACATCAGAATCTATTCAAATGAAATATGTGCATTCCAATGTTTTCTAGTATGGCACCACCAAGCTATGATCAAAGGTTTTTATTTTTACAAGTGGATAAATATATGGCAAAATTAGATAAAACATGATTAAAGATAAGTCATTCTAAATCAAATTATGATTACTTAGAAATAATCAAACAAGGCACAAGTAGGCTATAATGCAATGAGGCATAACAAAAAAAAGCTGAATCTAGGGCAGCAAATTTGAATAGACCATGCTTAAATAGACAACAATTAAAAAGAAGACAACAATTAAATAGAAGAGAATTAAGTAGGAACAAACCAAATTCACACAGATTAAATAGGGCACACTCAAATAAGACACAAAGATGGCATCATAGAATAAAACTAATCTATATAATATGCAATTATGCACTTATGAACAGATAGACCCCATAAAAGGTCAACATGAAGTAAAATACTTCAAGGTAGGTCAAGTCATGGGTGTAATTGAAGAATAAATTGAAATTGGCCACAATTAGATAGGGCACACTGAAATAATGCAGAACTAAGTAAATATGCAAAGTTTGCAAATTTTCCTGAAACCACCAGAAGGTAGGTCTTGGGGGGGGTAGCATATTTATTTAAAATTATATATATATATATTTTTATATATTTAAATGTATATATATATATATATATATTTTTAAAAATAAATATATCAATGTATATTTATTTTTATATATATATATTTATATTCATATTTACAAATATATTTACAGTGATACATATATTTATATATATGATATACGAGTCATTTGTTCTTTTTCTTTTTTGGCAAACTTCCTGTATGTCAGCCATGAATGGGTCATCATTGCATGATTGTCTCGCCCCTGGGGTCAATTCATGCAGGTGACATGCGCAAGTCCCTTGCCAGTCGCAAGTCCTACGATGTGAGAGACGAAGGCTCTGGCAAACAGATGTTGAAGCAGTAGAGAATCAAAAACAATGGTGAATCACCAACAGTTATTGGGTCATGGTAAATGGATGCGAATGGTGGTTGTTAGCCGTGATAGTCATACAACTATGATTTATCATGCGGAATATTTGACGGGGTTTATGATGTTTGTTTGTCATGATGGTTCATCCCGGTTGATCATGGGGACCATGATTGCTAATGATGCTTTATCATGGAGAGATACTGGTTCATGATGGTTGTTCGTCATGGTGGTTAAGCGCAGACTTGCAACCATCATTCCTGAATCTTTCATCAAGTACCAGCTTTCCGTTCATTGTTCAGTAACTGGCCCATCATGCATGGATTTTCCTTTTTTTTCCATTGACTGATCCTCAACTGAGCATGAATTAAACATGAACTGACAGTCATTCAACCCGTCTGAAGCATTTTTCTCGCACGAATGGCCTTGGGTATGCAGGTGGCGTGCGACAGTCTCTGGCCAGTCGCAAGTCCTACGATGTGAGAGATGAAGGCTCTGGCAAACAGATGTTGAAGCAGTAGAGAATCAAAAACAATGGTGAATCACCAACAGTCATTGGGTCATGGTAAATGGATGCGAATGGTGGTTGTTAGCCGTGATAGTCATACAACTATGATTTATAATGCGGAATATTTGATGGGGTTCATGATTTTTGTTTGTCATGATGGTGCATGCCGGTTAATCATAGGGACCATGATTGCTAATGATGCTTTATCATGGAGATATACTGGTTCATGATGGTTGTTCGTCATGGTGGTTAAGCGGAGACTTGCAACCATCATTCCTGAATCTTTCATCAAGTACCAGCTTTCCGTTCATTGTTCAGTAACTGGCCCATCATGCATGCATTTTCCGTATTTTTTCCATTGACTGATCCTCAACTGAGCATGAATTAAACATGAACTGACAGTCATTCAACCTGTCTGAAGCATTTTTTCTCGCACGAATGGCCTTGGGTATGCAGGTGGCGTGCGACAGTCTCTGGCCAGTCGCAAGTCCTACGATGTGAGAGACGAAGGCTCTGGCAAACAGATGTTGAAGCAGTAGAGAATCAAAAACAATGGTGAATCACCAACAGTTATTGGGTCATGGTAAATGGATGCGAATGGTGGTTGTTAGCCGTGATAGTCATACAACTATGATTTATCATGCGGAATATTTGACGGGGTTTATGATGTTTGTTTGTCATGATGGTTCATCCCGGTTGATCATGGGGACCATGATTGCTAATGATGCTTTATCATGGAGAGATACTGGTTCATGATGGTTGTTCGTCATGGTGGTTAAGCGCAGACTTGCAACCATCATTCCTGAATCTTTCATCAAGTACCAGCTTTCCGTTCATTGTTCAGTAACTGGCCCATCATGCATGGATTTTCCGTATTTTTTCCATTGACTGATCCTCAACTGAGCATGAATTAAACATGAGCTGACAGTCATTCAACCCGTCTGAAGCATTTTTCTCGCACGGATGGCCTTGGGTATGCAGGTGGCGTGCGACAGTCTCTGGCCAGTCGCAAGTCCTACGATGTGAGAGATGAAGGCTCTGGCAAACAGATGTTGAAGCAGTAGAGAATCAAAAACAATGGTGAATCACCAACAGTCATTGAGTCATGGTAAATGGATGCGAATGGTGGTTGTTAGCCGTGATAGTCATACAACTATGATTTATCATGCGAAATATTTGATGGGGTTCATGATGTTTGTTTGTCATGATGGTGCATGCCGGTTAATCATGGGGACCATGATTGCTAATGATGCTTTATCATGGAGATATACGGGGTTATGATGGTTGTTCGTCATGGTGGTTAAGCAGAGACTTGTAACAGTCATCCCTGAATCTTTCATCAAGTACCAGCTTTCCGTTCATTGTTTATCAACTATCCATCATGCCACCAACTACTCGTTTAACCTTATGTGCACCACATCAGCTTACACTAGCCCTTTCAAAACTTGAATAAAATGCAAATAAAAAGCAAACAAAAAGCAAACACAAAATGCAACACTTAAAGCACTCACAAAAAGACAAAGCAAAAATAAAGCAACAAAAATGGGTTGTCCAAAAGCGGGAAAAAAGGGTGAAAAAAACAGGATGATTATTAAATGCGCAAAAAAAAGCAAAATAAAAGCAAATAAAAAGCAAACAGCAGTGTTTTGCATGTTTTTTTGCATTTCTTTTGCTTTTTTTTTTGTTTTTTTTCTGCTTTTATTTTGCTTTTTTGCGTTGCTTTTTTGAGGTGCATTTTGTTTGCATTGTTTCTGCTTTTTGCGTGTGCTTTCATTTTGCTTTTTATTTGTTTGTTTATCCCTTTTGTCTTTTGCCCTGGTTGTTTGAGTTGCTTCTTGGTTTTGCCTTTTATTTGTTTTTTTCCTTTGTTTTTTCAAGTTTGTCGATTTCTAATCTAAGCTGAGGTTTGGTGGACATAACATAAGTTTAACCATGATTATTCACTGGTTGACCACCAACCAGTCATCATTGTTCAATAAGTAGTTAAGCTAATCACCAATTGACTAACCATAAGTAGTCATCCAGTCATCCATTAACCACCGGTCATTGACTGGTCATAAGTTATCCCTTCTGGTAAACAAACCTGGCAATGGCAAATCCACCATTTAATGGTGGTTTCCCAGGGTTTCACTGTAAAATATGGTTAAAATCCAGGTAGCCACGTTGGTTTACAGGAGGGTAAGCACCAAAAACAGTCATTTGGTCACATGAAAAACTAGGGCGCGCTGCGGACAGGCGACCGTCGATCCTTGAGTCGCGGTGCAGATGAAGGCGGCCACAGAGCGGTCAGATGGTGGCAGTGGGAAAGGCAGAAACCACAACCATGAATTGGGGTTCAGAGTGGTAGGATAGTGGTTAAATAATGGTTAATAATGGCCGACAAACAATGGTTAACCTTTAAATCATCGGGTAGAAGGTTGATAGTGGCTAACTATTGGTTAATCGGTATTTAATGATGGTATAAACTATGATTTTTGGTTAAAGTATGGTCAAGAATGATAGGGGACCCCCCGTTATCATCCTTTATATAAACCATTTATAAACCATAGCAATGAAGCAACCTTTTTAGGGTTTCCTTATTTTGAGAAACAACCATCGATAGGCTATAGGCATAAACCACCCAGTAATCATTGGATTCACCAGCAGCATTGCGTTCGGGAAACATCATAGTGAATGATGATCGTGCATGGCCAGATACTTCGATAACTGTTTGAAACAACCTACCAACTTCGCAAACATCGTTGAATACAAGGTGGGCCCCCCAGGTGATTAGTTGATTAATAAGATTTAATCAGCCATTTAAATATACTTATATCTGCCATCACTAGTAGTTAGCCTCGTTAATAAGCCAACAAATCGCTAACGTTTAGGGGGCCCACCTAGCAATCTCCATGCTGGCTGTGTCATGCTGACAAGACCCAGCTGCATTATCGTTGCCGCTGAGATGCATGCTGAAAAGAGTGAGAACTTTCCATGGTGCCAAAAGGCCATGGGTCAATATTATATAACCAACCAACTAATGGTGGATTTCCACCAACCAATAATAGGGAAAACAATGGTTAATGATGGGGAACCAGGGGTACACGGTTTTGACCCACTGCCATTCCATGGTGCCAAAAAGTGATTGAACGCTCACCACGGGACAATGGGATCAAAAAACGTTTCTGGCAACCTCCAAAAAATGTTCCCATTGGAAAAAGTGTTCACAGTACCAACGGCGAAACCAGTTTTTGGACAAAAGTGTTCTTGTTTCCTCCAAAAACGTTTCTGGTGCAACCGGGTTACCTTCACTACCGAGTTCTAGAGGATTTCCTGGTAGATAAATGTGTGCTCAACATAGGGGTACCCCCAAATCATCCAATGTCAACCATGACTAGTATAATAAACTCACCATTCTTGGGGGATCCCCATTTTAAGAAATCACCAGATCTCACATCTTGGAAGGGTGGCAGCACAACGCTGAACCTTGGGGCCTTGCCTTGCTTTGCACTTGCCAAGCCAACAAAATCATCCTTACCCAGTCGCAGCTTGTGAAGAGTTCCTGCTACTTGACTGTATGGTTTCTCAAGTCATGAGGGTACCCTTAAATCACCCGTTGTATTAACCATTGATAGTAATAGACCATATTTTTTTCGAGGCCCCCCCATTTTGAGAAACACCCATATGGCATCATATGGTAAACTAATATTATTCGTGAGGGAACTGTTTGAGTAGGTTACTGTATGCTGATGAAACGAAACTTTGTTTTAGTTGTGTTCGCTGATATGGGCCACCACCTGCAAAATCTGTTCAACATTTCAGCCATCAAAATTGTGATTTGTGACATGTGACATACATCATGCAGACACGTGACACTACACGTGACATACATCATGAAGTCAACTATACAGCGTTTAAGCGATGTACATTTACGTAAGTCATCGTAATTCTACCAATCATACTGTGTTTGCTGTGAGATTATTGGATATTATTGGTGCGTATGAAGTAATGTTTTTTTGCCGTATATTATAAGTTGCAGCATACTGCTGGAGTAGATGCAATTGCAACTTGGACCGTCCCAAAGAACTATTCTGGCTGGTGCTTTTAAACATTCTCTATTTTTGCCTGGTAATTATAAACAAATAGTCGGTTGACTGATATGTTTCAAAAGTGTTTAAACCACCAACCAGTATTGTAAACGGCAAAAAGATCAAGAGAACACGGGGAGAACACCTCCATGATGGCGGTACCCTGATTTTCCAGTGGTTATAATCATTAAAAATGGTAAACAATATGGGATAAGAAGCAACAATATGGTTAAACAACTACTGGTTGGTGGTTTGATTCACATGTCCTATTTTCGCTAGTATTGTCAAATGGTTGCTTGGTTGACGAACATATTTCTCATCACGGGTTAGTTCAACCACCAACCCGTACAGAACGGTACGGTAAAAGCCGTTCAAACCATGCCATTGCAGCAGAATCCCCCGAGGGATCCACCTCAGCTCGTCAGAGCCGTGGCCTGTGATCCGCGGCTCTCGAGGTGATCGTTCAAGTCGAAAATCCTTTGCCGACGAAGATGGTCGCTCAGCTTGATGGCCGAGCATAGCAAGTTCCACAGATATCCAGCCAGAAGACCATAGGCCTCACGAAGATCATGGTAAATGAATGTCAATGATGTTTAAGGATTCAAACTTTAATCATACTCAGTGATCATTAGATCATAGGCTGATCCCTTTTCCGCAGATCAGACCTAGTTATATTAGATCATGGATGCTGCTTAATGACGCGCACATTAAGCTACTAGGCTGGTGATCCCTTATCCGTTGATGGCGGCTGCTGAGATTTCCCTGCCCTGGATGGAAGATGGGTTCCTACCACGAGTTGATCACTGTGGTGAAGCTTACAATTCAGATTGTCTACCGCTGGTGGATGTAACAGCTTTTATAGGGGGTTCCACTGGTCAGTAACAGGGGAATCTTGAAAGAGATGGTGGAAGCTGATGTTCACAAGTTGACGAAGATTGTTTTTGGGGCTTTTGGGAAGTTGAAACCTACGACTCTACAGAACTACACCTGTGAACCACCTTCAAAGCGGCAGCTTCAACATTATGGAGTTGTGCTGCTGCATGGAGACAGAGGGCTACACAGCTCAATGCTCCGAACTCCAAGCGTTCTTGTTTTGTGAAGATTGAGTTGGGAGCATCACCGAAGAATAGAAGTGGAGAGACAATGCAGCAGGCATTGTCCAGAGATGCATGCACTCATGTGTGATACTGGTCCGTTTGGTGGTGACAGGCCCCACGCGCAAGTCGAGAAGAAATTGTCACTCCATGGCTCGTGAAAGGATTGGAACCAGAAGCAGCCATGAAACTTGCTGGGAAGATCAAACTTGCAGCATCTTTGGGTAGGAAGTGTAGCAGTTCCACGAGGGTCATTGCCGTCCCTTCGATGGCAGTGGTTGGGATGGTTCTCTCACAGAAGAGCTGCTTGGATTGTATGAGAAGTAACCTCTACTGCAACTGATAGAAAACAGGGCTGAAGCGTTGAAGACGTATCTCAACTTTGCACACAAGGATGTTACGCTTCGACATGTCGCATCATTTGTGCGAGTTCGAGTAAAGGCAAAGAGTAGATCAGGAGACATCTACACCTCAATCGGCAATGGCATTGCCAATGTCTTGCAGATCCAAACTTGGCAATCCAAACTTCCGGATCCAAACTTCCGGATCCAAATGGATTGCCAATGAGGTTCTCAGTTCTCAGGATCCAAACTTCGGGACCTCATTGACCTCATTTCAATGCTGCAGGGATCTACCTCCCAGCTGGTTTGATGCAATTCTCAAGTGGGGAGCTGGGTCAATACTAACCAACCAATGTTCATGGGGGATAATCACCAACAAACTTACAGGGAAAACAATGCTTAATGATGGGGGAACCAGGGGTACAGGGTGAACTGACCCATAGCCCAGTATCGTGCCATTTTGGACTCAATCGTACCGACATCAAAGCCACTGGCAGCCTGTGCTGGCGCTGGTGAGCTCTCAACGTTAATAAGAGGGGATTAAGTATAACCAGTAGAACCGACAAGAATGGTTAAACAACTCTTTGGTGCATGTTAAGGATTTTACAGAATTTTGCATGGTGGTTTCTCATGATAGGAACCCCCAAAAGGGATGTGTGTTTACTATAAGTGGAAATATTTGATGATGATGATGATGATGATGATGATGATGATGATGATGATGATTTGTGGGTACCTCTTTTCTGAGAAATCATCATATTCCACAATCCTTAGGATGGTTGATTAATTCATGTTTTTTTCAGAGTTATAACTCCAACCAAAGGAATGTCTTCCGTCTCGGCGTAGAACAAATCGTGGGCTCGTTGCGGGCAAGGCGGTGGTCCTATGGACTTATTTGACAATCATATGATCCACAAAGCAAACCCCACATGCTCCCAGTTACCATAAAAATGTAGGCAATTCACCAGCTGCTTCTACCATTGTGATGACTGGGGTTACTTACTATTTCATGGTAACTGGAGGCATAGGGAACAGCAGTGACAGAAAGGTTGATGGTGGTGAACATCAGCACATAGCTGGAAGCCATGAGGCACCCCCGATGGCCCCAATCCCCTTGAGGGAGCAGGAGAAATGGTTGTCATAGAGTACAAGCGGTGGCTCACAGCCACTAACTTAGGTGGATTTTGCGAGATGTCCACCTTTGTTTAGCCAAGAATCTATAAGCCACCAAGAGTTCTTACTAGAGGAGAAGTAACCGGACATCATCAGTGTAGCGATCATCCGCCACTACAAAACCATCATGAGGCCATCAATAATCATCGTTAAGTCCACCAGCATTAACCTTTGCTCAGCCATCAAATAACTATTGTTATAAACCACCGTTAGCATCATTCCAAACATGAACCACCATTGATCAACCACCAATTAAGTCAACAAGCCTTAGCATTCCTTTGCAACATTGAGCTGAGCCGGCCTGCCAAAAAAGCTGCGAAAAAAGCTGCAGCTGGTTGGTTTTTTTTCGCTCAGGTCGACGCTCCACCGTTGCCACGCGCAGATCCTACGACTTGGGCCGTGATGACGAAGGAGAGTAAGTGGCTGGTGGTTGGAAGGGAGCCCAGGAGCCAGGGTTATCCCGGTGGCCCTTCAAAAGGGGAGCCAAGGAGCCACCATTTAAAAGGAGTGTTACAAGGAGTAAGTTTTTCAAGGACCCCCAGGTACCTAAGTCGGCTTAGTCGGTTTATAACTATAGGGTAAGTACATGTAAGTACTAGTTATGGTAGATATAACCCTAGCGAAATGGCAAATCTTAACAAACTTATAATGTTTGGTGTCCCCACCTCGTAAGTGCTGGTGAGCAGTGGTTGGTTGGTCATTTTGTCATAAGATGTCAGAGCCAATGATCATCAACAATGATTCCCCGCCATCGGGATTTAAGATGCACGGTTGTATATGTTCCCATAGTGTTCTGCTCAAGTTTATGTTGTGTAGTCACTGCCGTGTCTTCCCCGGGTCGCCCACGTGCCGCGCCTGCCAGACCTATTTTAGGTTGGGCAATCTCCTCCAAGGGGGAAAACTCAGTGGCTTCCAAGAAGCTGCTGTCTTGACCTGCTTGCGCGACTGTGCGGGGGCCATCTCCGATCTGGTGGAAGGGTCAGTGACAGGACCCTACGGACCTAGTGCTGGTGGAGGGCTGCCAGGGAACCAGCCAGGGTCGAAAGAAGAAGAGGGTCGTTGGCCTCTGGCCAGCACACACAACGAATCGAAGGAGCGAGACAAGGAGCCCACTGGTCAGAAGACCCGTGAAGTCAAAGAAGCAACTGGCAAGGCCTCAGGAAGCAAACAGCCAGCAGGAGAAGATAAGAAGGTCCGAGAGAGAAAGAAGAGAGCCCGAAAGCCTGTCAAGAGGAGTAGATCACCGTCGGAGGAAAGAGCCTCTGAAGCGAGACGTCGAAGAGAAGAAAGAGACAGAAAGGAGGAAGACGATAGAAGAGCGCGTCGAGAAGAGTCACCTGAGGTTGAGAGAGAAGAGGAGGACCGAAGATCTCCTCGATCACTGGGGCTCAGTCGGATCCCAGTGCGAGGGAGTGCAGGAGATCAACTTCGAAGAGGGGGCATCATACCGGCAGGTAGCAACCGGCCACCGGAGCCTGAGAGATCGCCACTCCGAAGTCGACCCAGTCGAGATTCAGGTGCAGAGAGGGACCGAGAGAGGTCCAGATCGAGGCAAGGACCGCGTCCACGACAGAGCTGGAAGCATTACCTTCGAGGAGTGGACTACTGGAAAACCCACAAAGCCCGTAAGAAGGAACAATGGCGCCCAAGGCAAAAGTGAAGGGAGCCGCCAAGGTCAAAGGGAAGGCCAAGGCGGTCATGAAAGCGAAGGCCAAAGGTCGAGGAGGTCTACCCCGTGGAGGAGCTCCCATGCGACGCCTGGCAGTCCCTCGAGGAGGGGGCCGTCCTGGAAGGATGAGACGCCCGGCCGCAGGACAGGAAGCTGTTTTGAGCAGGGACGAGAAGGAGCGATTGTGGCGAGGGGGTCACACGCTCATGGCCAAGGACATCCCCGTCGACCTGTTGTTGGAAGGACATCGGGTGGTGATCGAGGAAGCCGTCTACTTCCACAGACAAGGTCGAGTTGCAGGCAAGATCCAAGGCAGCCGCTTGAGAGACGGAGATCACTTCATCGAGATGGAGACGGAAGGAACTACCCTGGATACACTGCTGCAATGGCAGTCGGGGTCACCGAAGAAGTTGCTCAGGGTGCACCTTTGCCCGGCAGGCTGCAGTCACGAGGAAGTCAGCGAAGATCTGATTCACGCAGGTCGCATTCGATGCCAAGTGGATCCCACCAAGGAAGAAGGGTGGGTGAAGAACATGGAGAAGGCCATCGACTTAGAAGAGCCCGACGAGCTGGAGCAGCTAAGGAGGCAGATGCCGGGCGGGCCCAGGGAGCCTGGTCGACCGGCGAAAGAGGACAAGACTTCGAAGGACAAGAAGGAGAAGAAGACAAAAAAGAAAAAGAAGAAAGAAAAGAAGAAGCCCAAGAAGGAGGAGAAACCCGTCAAGAAGAAAGAGAAGGAGGCCGAAGAGGACAGCGAATCCTCCGGCCCGGCGATCGATGGAAGTCAACCGAGGCTGGCCAGCCTGAAGCCTTACTCTTCCCTGTTCGAGGGGACAGGGTTAGACAAGAAAGAGAAGGTCCGGGCCAAGGTTGCTCGGCAAGCGAAGCGCTTCCTGAAGAAGAAGGAAGTGAAGAGCAGCTCATCGAGTTCATCTTCGGAGGAGACGAGCGAAGGAGGAGAAGTTGCGGACCTCGATGGGAACCTGTTCTCCGAGGCAACGCAGCTGAAGAACATAGCCGAGCGGTTCCCAGGGGCCCTGTCAGCCCAAGCACAGGTCTCAATGAGGACCAGTCTCCTTTGGGGGCTTGGCATGGAGACAGAAGGAGGCCTCCAACAAGGAGTGGCCATGCAGTATCTCCGCCAGGTAATCCGTGGCCGGGCAACGGGCCCGATGCTGCGAGAACTCATGACCCTTGCGGCGGGCATGGACCTGCTGAGCTCGGGCAAACCGGCCCAGTGCATGGACCTCCTTTCACAGAGGTTCAAGGCTGCGGAGGCCAATTTGGCCGGCAGCCATTGGTCGGTGTGTCAGAAGCTAGAGCTTTTACCTCCAGAGCAACAGCTGCTGACCGGGCAAATGGAGTTGAAGAATGCTCAACGAGACGTCTACCAGGAGACCCGAACCCGTCATTTAGCAGCCCAACCAGACGGAAGAGCCGGTCAACAAAAAGGAGGAGGCAAAGGCAAGAACCCAACGAAGGACGATGGGAAGAAAGGATACGACACCCGGAAGGGAGGAAAAGGAGCACAGAAGAACGACGCATGGAAGAAGACAGGCAAGGACGATGGCACTCCCAAGGGGAGTGGAGGATGAGGCCAGAGGAAGAGGAAGATGAAGATGGGGCAGCTGTGCCCCGGGCGAGGCGAGTTGAGGAAGCCTTGAACCCTGAAGCAGCGTCAGCTCCTGGCGACCGAACCCAACAGGCAACCTATGAGGGGAGAGTGGAATCGGCTCCCCTGTTGAGTGAAGAGTTGCGGCCAGGACCCCAGTTTTCGGCGACCACCTTGCGGGACCTACCCGTGATGCCTGGTGTTTCTCCTATGGAAGAGGCGGCAGAGGCAGCTGTTCCCTGCCATCCTTTTCCTCACCAGATGGGGAATTCTCCCTGGAGCCCGTGTGGTCCGAGCCCAAAAAGTGATGCGGTCACGGGATTAGGGGGGATGAGCTTGTCAGAGTGCGGCACACATGTGCTACAACAGATCCTGGAGATACTACCACTTCGCAGCCAGAACTTGGGTGTAGGATGCGGTTCCACCGTTTATCCGTTGCCCACCTCTAGGACTGAGATAGCTAAGAGTGTGCCTGTAACCAGTGATGACGAACTTGCTTGGTGCCTTTGCGTTTGTATTTCACTTAACTCTTTGTGGGGAGGTGAACTTTTTAATGATGGAGTACCAAGTGATTGCCAACATCGATGTTTGATGAATATCTACAAGGATGTGAAGAGGATCTGTGAACTGGATGTGAAGGTTCCTATGACATCTTGGGCCGACCTTTTCCAGATCCGCTCCATTGACTATAAGGGAGACGAAGTGCGCGTCGCCAGGCAGTTTAGCTGGTTGAACATCGCGCCGGCCTTGCCCTCTGAGGTAGGGTCCGTCCCATTGGCCGAGGTATGCACCTTAGGTAGCCAACATTATGTACTCAATTTCCCTGAATACCTAAAGCCTAAGGCTGAATGGGGTAAGGTCCCACGGCCCAAGGTGATGGTCAAAGACGAGGATTGGCCTGCAGTGTGTAGGGGTCTGATTGAGTCAAAGGTGTGCGTGGTGCTTGCGGAGTCAGAGGTTTTTCAGTTGGAAGACGGGCCATTGTTGAACGGCCTTTTTGGGGTCACCAAAGATGAATGGACGGAGGCTGGGGACGAAGTCTTCCGTCTCATTATGAATTTGGTGCCACTCAATGGTTTGTGTCAACCTATGAAAGGTGATGTTGATACTTTGCCTTCATGGGGTTCTATGAATCCGTTTTTCCTACAGCCTGATGAGAACCTTCTGGTGTCGTCGGAGGACGTCCGGTGCTTTTTCTACACCATGCAAGTCCCTTCGTGTTGGATTCCTTACTTGGCTTTTAACAAGCCGGTGCCAGAGGCTGATTGTCCGCCCCACTTGGCCGGCGAGAGATGCTACTTAGCATCCCGCGTGTTGCCTATGGGGTTCCTGAACTCCGTGAGCCTAGCGCAACATGTACACCGTAACTTGGTGGCATGGAGCGGTGCTCGCGATGAGGGCTCGTCGGGTGAGGTGCTCCCACCTGAAGCAGAGCTAAGGAAGGACAAACCACTTTCAGTCTCCAACCCGTCATGGAGGGTATACCTCGACAACTTCGACCTCTTGGAGAAGGTTAAGGCCACCGACATGATTGAGCAAGAATCAACTGTCGCTCCTGGCATCTGGGCTCTCCGCTCGGAGTATGCTGTTTGGAAGGTACCGCGCAACCTCAAGAAGGCCGTTTCCAGGTCGTCACGCTGTGAGCTCCAAGGGGCCACAGTGGATGGCGAAGCAGGCGTAGCCTTTCCCCGTGAAAGCAAGCTTGCAAAGTACCTGGGCCTAGCTTTTTCTTTGGTACAGTTGGACTCAGCATCGCAAAAACAATGGCAGGTTGTGTGCGGTGGACTTGTCTACTTTACAATGTTTCGGCGCAACCTCTTGTCGGGTCTCAACAATGTATGGAAGCACATTGAGTCGTACAACTCAGGACGGTCCAAGGTGAAGCTGACCCCGGAGGACAGCCGCCTGGAAGTGGCCAGAGCTATCGGCCTGATGCCCTTAGCGCGGATTGACTTCCGTCTAGATGTGCATCCTGTGGTCACCTGTAGTGACGCATCCTCTACTGGAGGTGGTTTTTGCGCAAGCATTGGTCTCACTCAGCTTGGCGAAGAAGTATCGCTTGGGGGTCTTCGTGGACAACTGCGTGACTCTAGAGACGGGCCCTCTGTGCTTTCTGTGGGGCTGTTTGACGGTGTGGGCGCGCTCCGTGTCGCCTTGGACGTGCTGCAGGTGCCGGTCCTCGGGCATATATCTGTTGAACTGCAGACCTCCGCTCACAGAGTGGTTGAGGCCAACTTCCCAGGCAGCATCATTGTCTCCGATGTCCGTGACATCGATGAGGCTATGGTGCAGCAGTGGGCATGTGAGTTCAGCCAATGCAGTCTGGTACTCATTGGCGCTGGGCCACCCTGCCAAGGGGTGAGCGGCCTCAATAGTGATAGGCGAGGTGCTCTTCGTGATTGCAGGTCTAACCTGTTCTCTCACGTGCCTCGTGTCCGTTCACTGTTTCAAAAAGCTTTTCCTTGGTGCCAAGTGCAGGCATTAATGGAGTCGGTGGCGTCCATGGACGCAGAAGACCGGAACATCATGAGTGATGGCTTTGGTGACCAACCGCTCTCTTGCAATGCTAGCGACATTCTCTGGTGCCACCGGCCACGTTTGTACTGGCTGACGTGGGGCATTGATGAAGGCAATGGCTATACCTTTGACGACTCAGGCTCCGTCAAGGTCTTGCACTTGGAAGGTTCACAGCCGCTCCGGGAAGTCATTCGGTCTGGGTGGCTCAAAGTCGACCCTGAGCAAGCGTTTCCGACATTTACTACCAGCAGGCCACGTCAACATCCTGGCCGCAAACCGGCTGGGATCCGGTCATGTGACGCCAGTGAGTTGCAGCGTTGGGAGGCGGACTCTTTCCGCTTTCCGCCTTACCAATACAAGCTTTGTCATTCTTTGGTCAACAAAAACAACGAACTCCGTATACCTTCCGTTGAAGAACGAGAGTCAATGATGGGATTTCCACCTGGCTTTACTGCATCCTGCGCGCCCAAAGGTCAGCGATCAGGAACGGATTACATGGACACACGGCTCTCCCTGGTGGGGAACAGCTGGGCTGTGCCTGTGGTCGCATGCTTGTTAGCGCCTCTTTTTTGGAGTCTGCAATGGATCCCTGTGTTGCATACCTCGGAGCTGTTGGAACGGTTCCGTCCCATGCGTGATGGTTTGATCCAGGGTCGTCTTGTGCGACTTCCGTTGAATCCTCGGCGCAGGTTGTCAAGCTGCCTGCCCTACAAGTTGGCATTTAAGTTGGGAAACTTGATTTCCATCAAAGGGGAAGATATCCTTCTCTCCACACCATCCTCACAGCTGTGTAAACATCATCGTCTTCGAGCAAGCGTCCCCGCTCGACTTTGGCGTTGGCGTATCATTGCAGGATGGCGTTGGGTTCATGGAGGTGAACATATCAACTCCCTGGAAATGAAAGCTGCCGTGACTTCGATGCGGTGGCGCATTGAAAAGCAGTTGCACCACAACTGTCGTGTCATCCACATGACCGATAGTCTGGTATGTTTGCATGCCCTGAGCAGGGGCCGAAGTAGTTCACGAAAGTTGCGTCGTTCCATCGCCCGTCTTAGCGCTCTGTCTATGGCTACCAATGTGCAGCCCGTTTGGGCCTATGTCCATACGGACCAAAATCCCGCTGATAAGCCCTCGCGGTGGGGTCGGCGGGTGCGGTCAAAGTATCGACAATGACGAGAAAACGAGTGCTGGAAGCATTGGAGCCTCAAGACAGAGCAGCGCAAAGACGACGGCTTGGAACACTACGTGAACTTACAGTGCAACCTGCCACTAAACGCAGGTATACTCTCGCAACTCAACGGTTTTTTAGTTTCCTCGAACATGAAGGACTTACTCTACCAAAGCATAAGCATCGATTGGATAACATTTTGTGCGACTACCTTGAGCACCTTTGGAGCACCGGTGCCGGCAGAGGTTTAGCAAATGATACTGTGGCGGGCTTGCAAGATTTACAACCGGACCTTCGACATCACCTTCCAGGTGCATGGCGTCTACTGAAGACTTGGTCAGTGAATGAGGTGCCTAACAGGGCACCTCCGCTGCCGGATCATGTAGTCCATGCCATGGTCGGCTGGGCACTGTTCCAAGGTCACTTTAATTTTGCAATTTCCCTCCTCATTGGATTCTATTCGATGCTTCGCACAGGAGAAGTTCTTGCTTTACTTTCCAACGACATCATGGTGGGTGCCAAAGACCAGCAAGTGGTCATCAGCCTTGGAATGACCAAGGGGGGCAAGCGCCATGGCGCAGCTGAAAGTGTTGTCCTCGGATATCACTCGGCTGTGGCCCTGGTTAAAGCCTGGAAGCTTAGCCTTCCTCAGGCTAGGCCTTTGATCACTTCGCCTGCAGCCTGGCGAGCTCTTTTTAATCAATGTATCACCGCCCTTGGCATCGAATCACACCAATTTCGCCCATACTCGCTTCGGCGAGGGGGTGCCACATTTTGGTTCCTGAAACACCAGTCTTTTGACAGGTTGATGGTGCAAGGACGTTGGCACACTCACAAGAGTGCGCGGATATATTTGAATGAGGGCTTAGCTATGCTGGCTAGTATGGCTCTCCCACCAAGTCATCCAAAGTTGAAACCTTTTATCACGTTCTTTTCTGCATCCTTAAAGGATCCACGCAGAACACTTGTGCCTCCTGCAAAAGCAGGAAGTACAGGGGGACGTGGAAAGAACCGAAAGAAGCATAAAGCTCAATCCCGTGGCAAAAAATTCCGGAACTTTTTTCGAAGAAGTTTAGATGTTACCCCCAAGGAATTTCTTTCTACCACAAGCACGGATGAGGTCTGGCTCAACGTGTCTTGAATAGGTAGCTATGAGGGGGAGTGACTCCAGGGGTCTGGCCCGGAGTGTAGCTCCAATAGCAGGTGTTTGGGATGACACCTTTGGGTGAGTAACATCTTTTTGACATATTTCTTTTAATTATCTTGACTACCTCGCTGCGAAGTGGAACATGGAAAACGAGTTGCATCTTTGATTCCCCGCCATCGGGATTTAAGATGCACGGTTGTATATGTTCCCATAGTGTTCTGCTCAAGTTTCCCTCCCTGCCCCCCCGGGTTTTTGCCTGGGGGGTAGGTTGCCATTGGGAAAGAAGCATAAAGCTCAATCCCGTGGCAAAAAATTCCGGAACTTTTTTCGAAGAAGTTTAGATGTTACCCCCAAGGAATTTCTTTCTACCACAAGCACGGATGAGGTCTGGCTCAACGTGTCTTGAATAGGTAGCTATGAGGGGGAGTGACTCCAGGGGTCTGGCCCGGAGTGTAGCTCCAATAGCAGGTGTTTGGGATGACACCTTTGGGTGAGTAACATCTTTTTGACATATTTCTTTTAATTATCTTGACTACCTCGCTGCGAAGTGGAACATGGAAAACGAGTTGCATCTTTATCTATGTAGGCATGGGTCATCTCCATGGGTGGTATAGATATAACTAGGGGTACTTACAGTAAATGGCCATGGGCCACGGGTCTTAACCATATATGACCCAAACTGCATAAACAAGCACTCGTGATATGTGGATGGAACATTACCAGTGATCTGCCAAATGGGCAGTATACCACATCCCAACAAAGTTTGGTTTGGTCATTCGGGGGGATGTGAACCGGGGTACGAAGGCCCTTGACCCGCACCGTTATACATACCCAAGGGCGCCGGTAAGTAAAATAGTATAGGCAACCGAGTAAAACCACTGGCGGTGCGGCTAACACTTTAGGCACCCTGGCGGGTGGATGCGGGTGGCTGGTTCTCGGACTGGCTACTTAAGTAGTGACACCTAGGAGGTGTTGATAGCTGTTTGCCATCAGTAACTACCATCACTCGCCAGCAGCAACCATTCTATGCTGTTTTTGTTCGCCACCATGGACAATTGTTTGTTGGCCATATGCTTTCCATATCGCGCTCGAGCATTTCCATTCGCGTTCTATGGAGATGTGCGGTGGATTTTTTCGAGCAACCCGGCTCTTTTGGTGGTTGCTACGAGTAAAGACTGATGGTCGATGAAACGACGATATGGAGAGGATCATTTTCAGCCATTAGCAAGTACATGTTATATGTTCGATACAATAGCTGTGACTGGTAGGCAATACTATTACATTCTCTTGGGTTCTGGAGCCCTTACATTCAATCATTCAGCAAAGAAACCTGCCACGGAATGTACTTGGGAAATGACTTCGCGGTTCAGGTGTGCGATCGTTGAAGTTGGTTGTGTAGACTTCCGAACCTTCACTGCCAGTCGTTATCTACCTGGAATCCCATGAATCAATCGGTTCAAGATAGCTGGTAATTTTCACGCACATACATGGGACTCCACAAGAAACATGCATGTACATCAATTGGAAATGGTGAATTCCGACTAAAGCTACCCCGAAAGCATGCATGTTTGGCACTAGGTCCTGTGGTGAGAACATGTTCCGAGCTTCTTTGATTTATTTTGACGCGATTACGCATCATTTCCTGGCTGGTGGTGGCTGGTGGTTTCAACACTCTTTATTTCTGCAGTATGTAGGCATTATTGGTTGGTGGAGAAATATTGTTCAAAGGGGTTATGACCACCAACCAGTTTCATACGATTCCTTTGTATAGATAGAATGGAATTTCTATGTACTTAAGTAATCCACATGAAGAACACATGTGGTTGCATGTCATAGGAGACCCCGCAGTTATCATCCTTTAAGTAGTGATAGTCATAAACCAACCATAGCTTTGTAGGTTCCTCATCGCTTGACCAACACCTGACAATCAGTAGTTTGATGGGAAAGGTTGACTAGTAGTGGTTAATGGTTAGTAGTGGTAGTGGGAAATAATGGGTTGACAACGGTAAAAATTGCTTAATCATGCAATGGTGGTTAAGAAGACAACAAAAATGCAGAAGGTTTGCATCTTTTGCATTTTTGGTGGTTAAGAATACTGAGTATACTGCTTGCAGGAGATATGCGGCGCAGTCGCATGTCCTACGTGGATGATGGCAACTCGTCCTTGATGGGGCTGATGCTGGCTGGTGGGAGGGAGGCCAGCGGAGGTTACCCGGGGGAGCGAGGCCAGGAGCGGCCCCCAGGAGGGTTCGTTCACGAAATGATGAGGCAATGGGCACGCCAAATCCTGCAGAACTGGAGATTCACCCGAAATACCCAGGATTTCACCATGCAAAAGTGAATGATGCTCCTTTTCCAGATGATGAGTCTACCAGAGGGGAAAACATGTTGAATACCGGTGTTTAAGGGAAACATGCTGGTTTGGCGATATTGTGATGTGTCCAGCATGAGCACGCAATATGGGCGGTCTAGCTCACATCCCCCTGCGTTGATACACCCAATGGTGAATGGCTCATCATCAACGTTTGCTGGGCAACAAAGATCACATGAGCAACAGCTTTTATTTACGTATGAGTAGCTTCATATTCGGGCGGAAGTGGGAATTGCACAAATATCCAGAATTTGCATGTAAAACGAGTCAGGAACTTCCCGAGAACGAATTAGGCGTTTAACATGCAATGTAACGTTTATAAAGTAAAAGCAGCTGCGCCATTGGAAAACGAGTCTATTTGTAAAAAACTAGCACGGGACTGGAAAACGAGTCAGGAACTTCCTGAAAATCTTTGTAATTGCAACCAACAATAAGTAAAGCCCACCGCTCACATCAACAATGATAAGCGGCAGCTGAGCTGGTTGGTTCGATTCGTTGCCATCATCAGCCGTCATAAACCCTTAGTAATTAGCCATGCAGCCATAAGAAACTACGGGCTGATAGTAAACCTGAGGGTTACCATTATCATTATCAGCCCGTATGAACCCTTTTTAACCCTAAGCCCTTTAGTACACCCTTGTGAGACCAGAACAGTTGGTCTAACCAATTGCTTTTTGCCCTTGGTAAGACAGAAAGACTTCACTATCACCCAAAAAGGTGAACATCCCAAGATAGGTGACAGCATTGACAGCCGCCATCGCCCCTACTGCCCACGCCCCACCGAAAAAAGGAGGTCTTTTGGGTCGTTGATCATGGGCATGTGCCAAAATAGGGTAACCAAGAACCCACCAAAAAATTATAATTTGCTAGGAAACTATTGGTTTTGGGGGTACCACTATTTTGACACAAACCCAGGTGAGAGGACCAACTAACAAGCCCTTGGGTGGACCGTGGGGGTTGGGCTTTGAAACCGCGATGTTGTCAGTGTCTTCCGGGTCCGGTTAGCTAGGGACTATAGCCCGAGGACGTTGATTCTTTGTAGGAAATCCTTCTACTTTTTGGGGTTGAGTTCCAGGAACGAGGTGCTGGTCTTTGCTGACCGGCAAGCTAAGCAGCTAGTAATTATTGACCCAAGCAATCAACTAGCTGGTGATTCTCAGGGAGCCAAGGAGCCAGGGGTATCCCTAAATCCCTTTAAAGGGGGAGCTAAAGAGCTACAGGGAGGGGTGAAACCAGATGGTAGTCAAGGATTCAACTTTTCTGATTTTTCTAATTTGGCACATTGTTCAACAACATCGTTTGTTGCCGAGCATTCCTTGAGTTTTGTTGTGTCTTGTTGAGCATCTGTGCATAGCAATGTGTCACGGCTTAAAGTTTGACACAATCAGAGCTGAACTCTGCAATCATGGCAGCGCGTGTTTGTTCTACATTGGCAGTATCTCATCAAAACAAGGGACCGGGGCCCCCAGTTACGTTCTAAGTTGGTTAAGATTCACCATTGAACTCGCGTCATATCTACCATTTGTCCAGTAGTTACCTGGTTGCTTGTTTCAAATATGTGTGTTTTTTCCCAAACGTAATTATCAACAACTGGTTGGTTGACCGCGCATATTTTTAATGACGGGGTGGTGAGCACCACCCACCAGTAATGATCATTATTAGCCATTATAATTTGTAATCAACTAACCAGAGGCATTATTAACCACTATGAGTAATGATCATTTGTAATCACCAGTAATGATCATTCTATGAGGCATTATTAACCACTATTGACCACAGTGGTTCAACCACCAACCAGTTGACATGGGACCCATGACATGGGCCACTGTGATCTCTGGGCAGATCACGCCGGTGGTCGGCGATCCCCAAGGCTTTTCTGCTTGGTGGTTGTAGCCATTGATAATGGTTAATGCAAGGTGGGCCCCTTTAGGCTAAGTTGATGAATAAGCCATTGAATTATAGTTATATCTAATCTTACCATAACTGGAGTTACCCTAGTTATAAGCCAACTTAGCTAACTAAAGGGGCCCACCTTGTAATAGGGGATAATAAGCAGCTTATAGTGGTTGATAGTGGCTAATGATTGGGGATAATAATTCCAACACTAGTGGTTAAACAACTACTTATTGATCACATCCAGGGTTGTAAGCAGCTTATAATGGTTAATAGTGCTTAATCATTGGGGATGATAATAAGCAACACTAGTGATTAAACAACTACTATGGTTGGTAGTTTGATCAGCATGTTTTCCCTAATATTTTTTACAAATGATTGGTTAACTAGTATTTGGTTAACTAGTATTTTTCATAGGGGTGGTTCAACCACCAACCAGTGAGTGTTTTTTTCCGGTTGATATTTGGAGCTTTCTCAAAACAATGATGATAATGGACCCCAAAATGTTGGTACTGTAAATGGTACATGTAATGCTTTAAGAAAAGAAAGATACGTACCCACTGAAATAAGAATATTTGTTTGGTGTAATTTCTCGACGCACCCGGATGTTGCTGGGGTACCCGTCCCTTAGGTTCTCTAAACCATCTAGTTTCCCAACTTGTTGTGGCTCTGAACGTACTCGTGGGACCCTGGTTTAAGTTCAAGTTCCATTTCATTTCCCAACCATGTTGCATGACGTTTGGGATCGTCGGGGGCGGTCTCTGACACGCAGATGCTTCCATATCACAAGTGTTCTAAGTGACCCTTATGATATGCAAAGAGTGACCTCTTTCAGGACCAAGTGACCTCTTGATATGGCTATGGGTCAATATTAACCAACCAATCATGGGGAATAATAACTAGTAATAATAGGGAAAACAATGGTTAATGATGAGGAACCAGGGGTATGGAGTTTTGACCCACAGCCATATTGGTCTCGGTTGAGGCAAGTGACACGCAGAGACACGCAGGGACTCATCTCATCGAACTAAAATTGTGATTACCGTTCGAATTTGGCACTGTTTAAGGCTATGGAAGCAGAAGGGAACCCCCTTTTTTAGTCACTCAGACTTTTCATCAAAAGGTCACTTAGACCAGTTCAGAAGGGTTGAGTGACCTGATTCATTTTTTGGGGCAGTGACGTTTCTGAAGGGCACTGGGAATATGCTGGCACATGTTATCTACTTATTCTCCATCTATTATCAAAAAGAGACGCAGTGAGCCCGTGTGATTTTGGCTTTGTAGGCATTACACATGGTTGCAATTCATTGGGCACACAGCTTCCATGAAAAACGCTGTAACCATTCAATATTTAGCGGGTTCGTTCCGATATTGAAAAAAATCATTGGGCTTGATTCAATAGGGACTAGTTGAGTAGTGTCTAATTAAACTAACCCCTAAAACCAAAAAAGCAAAAATTTCGAAAGATTTCAGGATAATTCCTTATATATACCAACATTTGTTTTAAATCCGTGTTTTTTTGGGGAGTTGTTGTTTTTTGGTTCTTCCCAACCCCTCCGCATGTCAAAAGGGCCTAATGAAATAGATATTAATCAAATAGAGCACATTTAGATGGAGCCTATATAAATAGGGCCTAATTCAACAATGATCCCCGTCTGGGGCTCCTGGATTAGATTCCAGGAGTCTAAACCAAAAAAAATCCAGGCCCCCTACCTCCCAAATTAGGTTTATGAATTTTATCCAGAGGTAATTTGAGGTTGTCCCAAGAAATTAATCCAAGGTATCAACACCCATGTTATTAAAAAATTGGCTAGCAACATTATGTTGCCCCTCTGAATTTAATCCAAAGTAATTTTCCAAAATTTGTAATTGCACTTACCCAACACCTTTGGTTTTTATCCAGGGGATGCCTTTTGAAGAGCTTGGATCCAAGAACCTCGTGACAATGAATTTGATGCAGCTCTTATGATTTTTTTCAGCCTCAACGGGGTCTTTTGGGACGGAATTGACATGTTGTATGACCTCAACGCATCGGGATTTCAACCTTGTGCTTGAAACCGCCAGTTGAAATAGAAACCATGTCCAGCAGTAGACACACATGTCCATTCAACCTGTATGACAGAAGGGCCGTGGGGGTGGACATCGAGCCGTGTGTGGCACTGGGGGCGTTTTTTTGCTTGGTTGGCTTCTGGTTGTCATCTTATGTCAGTTGTTTGTATATACATACACATATCTATTGATCACATGTGTGTGTAAGTATATGTGTAGCTGGCATTTCATCGAGGGAATTGTCGCACATGAACGGGCACGGCAAGAGATCAGTGCGGGGTCCTCCCTTGCCCTCAAACCGTGTCCATTGTGTGGCAGTTCTCCAGATGCGATGCTCCAACATGTAACCGCTAAAAGTGCACAGTCGAACCACGCAAATGGTAAATCAAACCAATTTGTAAAGTCTCACTGCAGGTTTGTATCTTCGAGCATTGACATGGCTTGCATGCATCCTACCATAGAACCTTGAATTTCATCCAGACCTTCGAAGTTGGGCCAATGCTGAAACGTTGCAGCGTGAGGCAAACTGAAGTTGTTTTCAGCCTATGTTGGACCTATGTGTTTTCAGCCTCAACGGGGTCTTTTGGGACGGAATTGACATGTTGTATGACCTCAACGCATCGGGATTTCAACCTTGTGCTTGAAACCGCCAGTTGAAATAGAAACCATGTCCAGCAGTAGACACACATGTCCATTCAACCTGTATGACAGAAGGGCCGTGGGGGTGGACATCGAGCCGTGTGTGGCACTGGGGGCGTTTTTTTGCTTGGTTGGCTTCTGGTTGTCATCTTATGTCAGTTGTTTGTATATACATACACATATCTATTGATCACATGTGTGTGTAAGTATATGTGTAGCTGGCATTTCATCGAGGGAATTGTCGCACATGAACGGGCACGGCAAGAGATCAGTGCGGGGTCCTCCCTTGCCCTCAAACCGTGTCCATTGTGTGGCAGTTCTCCAAATGCGATGCTCCAACATGTAACCGCTAAAAGTGCACAGTCGAACCACGCAATTGGTAAATAAAAACAATTTGTAAAGTCTCACTGCAGGTTTGTATCTTGGAGCATTGGTTCAGGAAGGGTTCCAACTTGATTAAAGGAAGATGTTGAGCCACTCCCGGGTAAAACATACAAAATAAATCTCTGGCGGGCTTGAGGTTTGTATCTTGGAGCGCCTGCTCAAGAAGGGTTCCATTTTCATACCAGCGAAACGTGCAGGATGAAACTCTGGGGTCTGAGGTTTGTATTTTGGGCTAGTGCAGGAACACGCCAACGTGACACAGACTGAAGTTGCTGTACCTAAATTGGCGTGTTGGCTCATGTTGGGACATGGCGGGCATGCATCATACGATGGCGCCATGTAACCGCTAAAAGTGCATAGTCGAACCACGCGATTGGTAAATCAAACCAATTTGTAAAGTCTAGCTGCAGGTTTGTATCTTCGAGCATTGGTTCAGGAAGGGTTCCAACTTGATTAAAGGAAGATGTTGAACCACTCCCCGGTAAAACATACAAGATAAATCTCTGGCGGGCTTGAGGTTTGTATCTTGGAGCGCCTGCTCAAGAAGGGTTCCATTTTCATACCAGCGAAACG
>VSDK01002553.1:1151714-1171585 GCA_009767595.1 Symbiodinium kawagutii | reverse complement strand
GGGCTTGAGGTTTGTATCTTGGAGCGCCTGCTCAAGAAGGGTTCCATTTTCATACCAACGAAACGTGCAGGATGAAACTCTGGGGTGTGAGGTTTGTATTTTGGGCTAGTGCAGGAACACGCCAACGTGACACAGACTGAAGTTGCTGTACCTAAATTGGCGTGTTGGCTCATGTTGGGACATGGCTGGCGTACATCATACGATGGCGCCATGTAACCGCTAAAAGTGCATACTTGAACCACGCAAATGGTTTCCTGCCCTGTTGCCCAGGGGTTTAGCCAAACAGATGCAAGAGACCAAGACTGCAATTGAAGCCGTCGGCATGGCTGGTGTTGCGGTTGCTGGTTAAGTCAGCTGGGTTACTACTTGACTTGACCATCAAGCAGTTCTGGACTGCGATTGGCAACTTCAGTGGGCCTTTGGCATCGGGAGTGGTTGAGCGGCCATATGATTTTGCGACCATGCCTGTTGAGAACTTGTTGAAACAGACGCTCTGATGGACACCTTTATGCGTCCAACTTTATCCATGTTTCTTTTTTCATGTTTTTCGTCAAAGATACCTCCATGTTTTGGATTTATTGTTTCTTTGCTCGGAACTTGTGTAAAGCAAGTCATGTGTTGTCGATATAGTTGCCAAAATGGCTCTGCCATTTTGGCTCAAGTCCCCACTGGCTTAGTCCTTTGTGTTGAAGATTTTGGATCTGTGAAACAGGTGTGGTTGACATCTGATCAAAACCAGCCGCACAGGCCAACTGCATAGCAAAAGGAGTTGCAGCAAAAATTGCTCTTGGACTGGGATAGAATTCAGGGCCAACCCCAAATATTATCCTGTACATTTTGGTTTTTTTGACCTTGGATTGGGAATTTTAACAGGATGTTTTTGGATACAATTCCTGCACAGACACTAGATGTAGGTACAGACGGGGATTTGATTTGATCACTGATTGGCAGGCTCGGAAGGAGACACTTCTTATAGGATAATTTTCCCTGGGGGCATTCACAAATTTCAGCAAGATTTCCACCTTTTGATTCACGGTCGTCCTCGCGCACTTTGCGCATGTTCAAGATGGCATTTTGCCATGGGCCGAGCTGAGAAGAAGAATGCAAGATTGAAGATGTGTCATGAAATTTCAGCTCATAAAAATTTCAAAGTGAGATCACATTGAAATCATTGAATGATCATGTTTTTCTTCAACACACTTCTGCAACCACGAGGCCACTTGTGCCAACTGAGTTTGGTGATGGATGCACGTGATAATAAAGAAAAACAGCAGATTTCATTCAGATCTTGTGCAAACATGTTCGCAGTGCTCCCTTCGGGGAAGAAGGGCGATGGCGTTTTTGCTCTGGTGCAGCTTGAGAAGGGAGCCATCATCGATCAAGTTCCGGCCAGCAAGGTGAATCACAGCTGCAGCCCCAATGCAGTGGTATCTGCCGGTCACAGTGGGGAATCTGTGATCTCTGTGCCTGGTTGGCAAAGTTTCCACAGGTTGCCGCGCCACATTCATGATGTTTTGAGGCGTATGGAACTCATGGTTCCAGATCACCACATCTTTTTTTGTCAGGGTAGCTTGGATGAAAATCATGTAGCTCAGGTTGGATCCAAAAGGTGCAGTTGGGGATGTTGATGCCCCCAGGTGAAAACCACTTGCGAAGTTGCTGCTGGGGATGAGATCACCGTGAACTACAAGGACTCCCAGGCGAGGTGAACAACTTATTTCTAGCGTTTGCAATGACGCTTTGCGCGAAAGGAGTTTTCCGTACATCGTATATATCGTAATTTTGTGATTATTTTTGGAATGCCTTCGTGGGTTTGTTTGATTTGTTTGGTATCAAAATAGATTTCCTTGGACCATGGTGCTGCCGGAACCTTTCATGATTTTCATGTCTACCTCGGTTGGCTTTTCAGATTTTTCAGGTCGGCATTTGGCCTCCGGTGCCAGATCCGTGCCTCTGCGGTTCGATGAGCTGCCAACCAGAGCCTCCTGCTGCTTGCGCTGCGATGTGTTGTTTGCATCCAAACGCGTCAAAAATAGCTTGGTCCAAAAAAATGTGTTTTTGGACATCCACTTGCGCAAGGGCTGACGCTCACAAGACTTTCTTTGCAAATGGGGGTTGGCCGGGTGCTGGCTGCCAACGTGGCCTCGGTAAGGCCGGGTCTCGGATGGGAAATCTATTTTTCACCTTCTTGATCTTTTTTCATGAGGTTCTTAAATATGTCCGAAACAGAAAAAGGCAACAAACCCAGCATTGTTCACGATTGTTCGCATTTTGCACTTTCCACATCAGCTCTTGGTGTGTTCCTGGCCCTTGCCCCAGGGATTGGATGCTGTTCGCGAACGAATCGTTCAAGAAGGGCAACTTGCAAATCTTGAGAAAGCAGAGGCTTGTGATGCATCGCATTGTGACTTTCAGAATTGGTTTGGATGAAATCCAGATGTTCCAAGGTTTCAGGTTGCAGGTTGAGCAAGATGAATTTCAGGTGGGTAGGGTCTGGAAGCAGTGATGGTCTTCACATATTTCACATAACCCCTGTCTCCAGGAACATCCAGAAGCCGCCGCGCCTCAGACATCTGAGGCGACGCAGGCCATCCGGTTCAGATAGTTCAGTTTTCTGAGCTTCAATTTCTTTTTGGGCATGATCAGCATGCTGTCATATTTGTCTTCTTCGAGATGACAAAGTTCATGTTGCAGGATGGAAATCTGAGGTTTGAGGTATGATAGGTATGGAAGGGGCTTCGCGCTTTGAATTTGTTCAGCTTGATCTCAGGAAGCGGGGGCTGCAAAGGAGCCAGAGGCCAGTCCAGTGCCGATCTTGGGATGGTTCAAAATCCGGGATCAAGCGGGGGTTGAGATGTGTTCCATGATGATGTGACCCTCGCACAATGGTTTAGCTTAGCTGAAATCCAGATGCTCCAAGGTTTCAGGTTCCAGGTTAACCAAGATGAATTTCAGGTGGGTAGGGTCTGGAAGCAGTGATGGTCTTCACATATTTCACATAACCCCTGTCTCCAGGAACATCCAGAAGCCGCCGCGCCTCAGACATCTGAGGCGACGCAGGCCATCCGGTTCAGATAGTTCAGTTTTCTGAGCTTCAATTTCTTTTTGGGCATGATCAGCATGCTGTCATATTTGTCTTCTTCGAGATGACAAAGTTCATGTTGCAGGATGGAAATCTGAGGTTTGAGGTATGATAGGTATGGAAGGGGCTTCGCGCTTTGAATTTGTTCAGCTTGATCTCAGGAAGCGGGGGCTGCAAAGGAGCCAGAGGCCAGTCCAGTGCCGATCTCGGGATGGTTCAAAATCCGGGATCAAGCGGGGGTTGAGATGTGTTCCATGATGATGTGACCCCCGCACAATGGTTTAGCTTAGCTGAAATCCAGATGCTCCAAGGTTTCAGGTTCCAGGTTAACCAAGATGAATTTCAGGTGGGTAGGGTCTGGAAGCAGTGATGGTCTTCACATATTTCACATAACCCCTGTCTCCAGGAACATCCAGAAGCCGCCGCGCCTCAGACATCTGAGGCGACGCAGGCCATCCGGTTCAGATAGTTCAGTTTTCTGAGCTTCAATTTCTTTTTGGGCATGATCAGCATGCTGTCATATTTGTCTTCTTCGAGATGACAAAGTTCATGTTGCAGGATGGAAATCTGAGGTTTGAGGTATGATAGGTATGGAAGGGGCTTCGCGCTTTGAATTTGTTCAGCTTGATCTCAGGAAGCGGGGGCTGCAAAGGAGCCAGAGGCCAGTCCAGTGCCGATCTCGGGATGGTTCAAAATCCGGGATCAAGCGGGGGTTGAGATGTGTTCCATGATGATGTGACCCCCGCACAATGGTTTAGCTTAGCTGAAATCCAGATGCTCCAAGGTTTCAGGTTCCAGGTTAACCAAGATGAATTTCAGGTGGGTAGGGTCTGGAAGCAGTGATGGTCTTCACATATTTCACATAACCCCTGTCTCCAGGAACATCCAGAAGCCGCCGCGCCTCAGACATCTGAGGCGACGCAGGCCATCCGGTTCAGATAGTTCAGTTTTCTGAGCTTCAATTTCTTTTTGGGCATGATCAGTGTGTTATCAACTTCAAGATCTTCAAGATCGCAAGTTTATGCTGCAATATGTGCGTGGGAAATTTTTAAAACCACATGTATTGAGGACATTGGCGCTCAAGTGTCAGTAGCACGGTGAAAGACTGATTTTCGCAACGTGCGTCGCAATGACGGGCGCCGGTCGCATTCTTGTGCTCGTGTGGTTCTTAGCTTTCGGGCAATTCTCTCCAGCATGCGGAGTCAAAAAGCGGAAGTACGAGGACACATTTGCTTCGCAACCTGAACCTATGTGGTTTGACCCCGGAAGCACATTGAGAGCATTGATGCGTACATCTCAACTTGGGCAGGCCCGCAAGATGCAAACAAATCAAACAAGCAGGTCTTCAAGGAAGTTTACAAGTTGGTGGAGATAGTTGAGATGTTTGCACTTAGTGGTGTAAGATATGTACTTACTCCTTGATCATTTTTTTCGAACAGGGACATGATGCGCTTGCAGCAGACGCACACACGCAGACAAGCTGTTGCAGGCAAGCAGACACTCTATGCGCTGGACATGTTCGGAGCCAGCAAAAGAGTCGCCAAAAGCTTTGCCCAGAATGGATTCCGAGCCGGGGCATTGGACATTCTCATCGGGAATGAGGACATGGACGTGTTATCCCAAAGAGGGTGGTTCAACCACCTGGACCATCTTTTGCAGATGAATCTGGGATGATTACGGCCAATTATTTCGTTTGTCTCTGGCTGTGCTTATCGAAATAGCAGATGGAATTCAATGTGTTGACGTGAAGGGAAAATGCAAAAGCTGGACGCTGTTAGGGGATGTATGGGCTAACATGTAGGATTTGTAGGTACCTCGGATGAATTTCATCACGACCACAATGCTTGAGAATGCCACAGCTCTTGGGCAGAAGTTTTTGCGCGCTCAATAGCTTTGAGTTCAACGCTGCCAAGGAAAAATCATGGCCTCGTGATGGCAGGCCCTCCCTGCAGCCTATACGTTTGGATCTCCCGCAATACTCATTCAAGATGCACCCATAAACGCGACATCTACGGGAACAAGAAGTATTTGTGTGTAAGGATGGCAAACAGAATCGTGCAGAATTTCGTGGCTTGGTTGGAGTGTTGCCCTGCAGGTGTCCTGTGTGGATGCCACCTGGGATGTTGGTTGACTGCAACTGTATGGATTGAATTCACACGCCCTGAGGTAAGGTTTGCTTTGATCAGAACATCGTAGACAACTGTGTGATTCGTCCCAAATGTTAAATGTAGCCCAGGACAACATATGTAAGACCTTGAGTCCCATGATTTTCATCCATGATCCCAGGAACAATTTTTAAACTATGGCGGCGTGGTTTGACATAAGTCCCTCATGATTTTCATGGGCAGTGCTCAATGCTTTCGCAGCGGCCATGCTTCCAAGGCCTGGCTCATGAAAGTCATTCACGACGTCCGGCCACTGTTCTGGTGTATAGAGCAGCCTTTTTCGAGCCAGATGTTCTTCATGCCGGAAATGGATGAAGCCATGCAGATGTGGGGCCTTTGGCTCACTACGACTTGGTTAGGTTGTTTTGGACATGTACTTTGGAAAGGCACAAAACTCATGTCCAACCTGCCAAACAGCGCCCAGTGTTTCGGCTTGTGCTCAGATACAGTTTGACATATTTGTTTTTGCCTGAATTGTTTCCATGGTGTCTTGAAACAATTAAAAAATCAAAAAGCGTCAGCGCATATTTTCCAACATATCGTACACATGCTGCGTCATGCATGATCCATAGAACCTAGGAATCCATTTTTGGTTGTTGGAGCTTGTAGAAACCAGCTAGCGGGCTCAGCCCACAGACACCTGTGAAAAAAACACATGTAGAAACATTTTGCCTTGCGTGCGTCAGCGCGCTGCTGAGGCTTAAGCGCAAGCTAACCAAGTCGCAAAAGAGGGCCATCGCCATTCGCAAGAAACTGATGGACGACAGGGCCAAGGCCAAAGGTAAGAAAGCCAAGGAGTTCTACAGGAGAGGGAGGGTGGAGTTGGCAAGATTGTTGGTGCTTGTTGTGCTGGGGACATGTTTCTTTTATGTTGGAAAGATGCGAGGTTCTTAGGCGATCCTGTTGTTTGAATCAGATTGTGAAACTTGAGGAATGAAAGTCATAGACTCAAGGTGATTTGGGTAGATGTTGCAACAAGTATGGATGAATTTCAGGGAGTTAACGTGTCATGTGAATCAAGAATTCAGTGAATGACAGGCGGAAACCAACAAGGTATTTTTTCTTCTTCTGAACTGACACTTGAAAAGCAGTGATTTTGCAATGGTTTTTGGTTTGCCAAGGGCTGTCCCCAGCATGCTTTCGCAATGTCAGCAATTTGACACAGGAAGGGCGCTGATGGCCGGGTGACTGGTGGCAAAGATTTGGGGAGCACGGCGACTTACCCTGTGCGCTTCACCAATCAGCTTTTCTGTGTTTGGAAAGATGCTTTCAAAGCTGCTCGCAACTCATGAGGGCATGAGTTGGGTTCTCTGAGCTGCAGCCAAGATTGCTGACCGCTTTTCACCCTGTTTAGAATATCTCACATGCCGCCTAATTTGTTTTGTTTCCATCACCATGAAAGCACAGATGGTGGTGTTTTACGCAAAGCGTTTGTTGTTGGGTAGATAGATTTGAGTCCTTCGATCGCCGGTGTTTCGCTTGAGTGTGGAACCAAGCACTGGCTTGCGCATGGGAGAGAAACAGCACAGCAAGAAAGAATGGGAAGGATCAAGCAATGATGGAACAGCTGGTTTTGCAAAGCTTCGGGGCCACATGATTGAAATGGTTGGACAATTTGTGCCACCTGTGGCCTCTGATATCTTTGCTTTAGGTCTGATGCTTAGGCTGAGCAGGATAGATTTCACAGCTATGAGGTTGCAACCCCAGCCTGCCCTGCAGGTGCTTGGCGTCCCGGGAGATCAGAAAGGGAATGTCGCGGCCAACCCTGAGGCCATCGGATTGAATTTCCTTTGAGATTCCTGAACTGTTTCAGCACCTTTAGAGATCTATTGATTTTCAATCAATTTTGGAGGATAAGTTGGTGATGAAAAACGTTGAGGAAGTAGGTGGTCAAACCACTGGATCAAGGAAACTGCTCACATTTCCTTCATTTAGTTTGGGTGCGCAAAGCAACATGAAGGTTGAGATTGAAATTCCAGTTGGAACCTGTAGATCGGTAAAGCCACCTAAGCCGAGTCAAGATCAAATTCAAGCAGATCAAGGTATATATGACCATTACCTTGTCATATATCATGTGTATCCTGCATGTATCCTTTGCAAGTGTATGCAAGTGTTGAGCAGGATAGATTTCACAGATATGAGGTTGCAACCCCAGCCTGCCCTGCAGGTGCCTGGTGTCCAAGGAGATCAGCAAGGGGATGTCGTGGCCAACTCTGAGGCCATCGGATTGAATTTCCTTTGAGATTCCTGAACTGTTTCAACACCTCTCAGAGATCTTTTGATTTTCAATAAGTTTTGGAGGATAAGTTGGTGATGAAAATGTTGAGGACGTAAGTGGTCAAACCACTGGATCAAGGAAACTGCTCACATTTCCTTCATTTAGTTTGGGTGCGCAAAGCAACATGAAGGTGGAGATTGAAATTCCAGTTCGAAGCTGTAGATCGGTAAAGCCACCTAAGCTGAGTCAAGATAAAATTCAAGCAGATCAAGGTATATATGATCATTACCCTGTCATATATCATGTGTATCCTGCATGTATCCTTTGCAAGTGTATGCAAGTGTTGAGCAGGATAGATTTCACAGATATGAGGTTGCAACCCCAGCCTGCCCTGCAGGTGCCTGGTGTCCAACGAGATCAGCAAGGGAATGTCGCGGCCAACTCTGAGGCCATCGGATTGAATTTCTTTTGAGATTCCTGAACTGTTTCAACACCTCTCAGAGATCTATTGATTTTCAATAAATTTTGGAGGATAAGTTGGCGATGAAAAACGTTGAGGAAGTAGGTGGTCAAACCACTGGATCAAGGAAACTGCTCACATTTCCTTCATTTAGTGTGGGTGCGCAAAGCAACATGAGGGTTTAGATTGAAATTCCAGTTCGAAGCTGTAGATCGGTAAAGCCACCTAAGCCGAGTCAAGATCAAATTCAAGCAGATCAAGGTATATATGACCATTACCTTGTCACATATCATGTGTATCCTGCATGTATCCTTTGCAAGTGTATGCAAGTGTTGAGCAGGATAGATTTCACAGATATGAGGTTGCAACCCCAGCCTGCCCTGCAGGTGCCTGGTGTCCAACGAGATCAGCAAGGGGATGTCGCGGCCAACTCTGAGGCCATCGGATTGAATTTCCTTTGAGATTCCTGAACTGTTTCAACACCCTCAGAGATCTTTTGATTTTCAATAAGTTTTGGAGGATAAGTTGGTGATGAAAATGTTGAGGACGTAAGTGGTCAAACCACTGGATCAAGCAAACTGCTCACATTTCCTTCATTTAGTTTGGGTGCGCAAAGCAACATGAAGGTGGAGATTGAAATTCCAGTTCGAAGCTGTAGATCGGTAAAGCCACCTAAGCTGAGTCAAGATAAAATTCAAGCAGATCAAGGTATATATGACCATTACCTTGTCATATATCATGTGTATCCTGCATGTATCCTTTGCAAGTGTATGCAAGTGTTGAGCAGGATAGATTTCACAGCTATGAGGTTGCAACCCCAGCCTGCCCTGCAGGTGCCTGGTGTCCAACGAGATCAGCAAGGGAATGTCGCGGCCAACTCTGAGGCCATCGGATTGAATTTTTGAGATTCCTGAACTGTTTCAACACCTCTCAGAGATCTATTGATTTTCAATAAGTTTTGGAGGATAAGTTGGTGATGAAAATGTTGAGGACGTAAGTGGTCAAACCACTGGATCAAGGAAACTGCTCACATTTCCTTCATTTAGTTTGGGTGCGCAAAGCAACATGAAGGTGGAGATTGAAATTCCAGTTCGAAGCTGTAGATCGGTAAAGCCACCTAAGCCGAGTCAAGATAAAATCCAAGCAGATCAAGGTATATATGACCATTACCTTGTCATATATCATGTGTATCCTGCATGGATCCTTTGCAAGTGTATGCAAGTGTTGAGCAGGATAGATTTCACAGATATGAGGTTGCAACTGTCCCAGCCTGCGCCGCAGGTGCCTGGTGTCCAACGAGATCAGGAAGGGGCTGTTGCAGCGAATTCTGAGGCCAGTGGATTGAGTGGATGTTAGAAGGTCCTCTGCCGTTTCAATACCCTTGGGCTGGGGTTTTCTCAGATTTGTTTTCAATTTCGCAATTTTGTAGGGCCATAACAAGCTGATCCAAGAATAAAACTGATGCAGAGAAAGGTTTGACGACCTGATGGCCATAATGATTCTTGCGTGATCATGCTCTTGTCTTTGTAATTAAGCAACATTAAGCAACCAAAGCTGACGGAATCCAGATATTATATATGATTGAGGAATTTCCTTGCATCCATCACTGAAGTCATTGTCAGCCATGTTCATCAGTTCCTTTTTGGAATGATTAGGATGAATTTCAGAAGGGCGACGTCCGCAGTGCATTGACTCTGTCCGGCAGGTTCCACATGCAGGGACGACGGTGGAAGTCGCAGGCGCTGTGCTGACACCGCCAAAGCAGCCGCGGCCAACTTCTTGGGACTTTATGGAAAGGCATTCTCGTGTCCATGACTTCGTTCTGCGGTGTGCTGACCAACCAAGAGGTAGAGAGCTGGATCTTCGTGAGTTTGAAACCCCTAAGAGAACAAGACACACAAGACCGCCATTTCAAGGAGCTGGGTCAGCTTGTGTGGCTCAACTGAGAAACGATCTGGTCCAATTGTTGCAACGGGTTTAGATGAATTTCAGAGTTTCAACGTGTCAGTGAATCATGCCGTTTCTTACACCCTCAAGCATTCAGGCAAGGAAAAGGCAGAAACTCATCAGAGATTTTTCTTTTTAACCTCTCTTGTAAAAAACGTTGATTTTGAGATGGTTTTTGGCTTGCCAAGGGTTCCCCCCACCATGCCTGCCAGGAGCCAGTGGTGCGTCTGGCGCCGCTGACCACCGCCAAGATGACCAAGCAGATCCGGAAGGCAATGCTTCCCGCAGAGTTGGGGTCAGTTCTTGCGGGGCACTTTGGGTTTTCAATGCTTTTGATGATGTAGGCTGGAAAGCTAGACATCTCAAGGTTCAAACTAGATGTGCAGGAGGTTCAAGAAACACATGTTCAATGGTTTGCCATGCTTAGAATGACCCTTCTTGTTTGAAGCAGACTGTGAAGCAGGGGAATGAAATTCAAAGTCTTGAGGTGGGTTTGTCTAGATGTTACGACCTATGTAGATGAATTTCAGAGTTTCAACGTGTCAGTGAATCATGCCGTTTCTTACACCCTCCAGCATTCAGGCAAGGAAAAAGCAGAAACCCATCAGAGAGTTTTCTTTTTAAACCTCTCTTTTAAAAAACGTTGATTTTGAGATGGTTTTTGGCTTGCCAAGGGTTCCCCCCACCATGCCTGCCAGGAGCCAGTCGTGCATCTAGCGCCGCTGACCGCCGCCAAGATGACCAAACGGGTCCGGGAGGAGATGCTTCATGCAGAGTTGGGGTCAGTTCTTGCGGGGCACTTCAGGTTTTAAATGCTTTTGATGATGTAGGCTGGAAAGCTAGACATGTCAAGGTTCAAACTAGATGTGCAGGAGAATCAAGAAACACATGTTCAATGGTTTGCCATGCTTAGAACGATCCTTCTTGTTTGAAGCAGACTGTGAAGCATGGGAATGAAATTCAAAGTCTTGAGGTGGGTTGGGTAATGTTGGGTAGATGTTACGACCTATGTAGATGAATTTCAGAGTTTCAACGTGTCAGTGAATCATGCCGTTTCTTACACCCTCCAGCATTCAGGCAAGGAAAAAGCAGAAACCCATCAGAGAGTTTTCTTTTTAAACCTCTCTTTTAAAAAACGTTGATTTTGAGATGGTTTTTGGCTTGCCAAGGGTTCCCCCCACCATGCCTGCCAGGAGCCAGTCGTGCATCTAGCGCCGCTGACCAACGCCAAGATGACCAAGCAGACCCGGGAGGAGAGACTTTCCGCAGAGTTGGGGTCAGTTCTTGCGGCGCACTTCAGGTTTTAAATGCTTTTGATGATGTAGGCTGGAAAGCTAGACATGTCAAGGTTCAAACTAGATGTGCAGGAGGTTCAAGAAACACATGTTCAATGGTTTGCCATGCTTAGAACGATCCTTCTTGTTTGAAGCAGACTGTGAAGCATGGGAATGAAATTCAAAGTCTTGAGGTGGGTTGGGTAATGTTGGGTAGATGTTACGACCTATGTAGATGAATTTCAGAGTTTCAACGTGTCAGTGAATCATGCCGTTTCTTGCACCCTCAAGCATTCAGGCAAGGAAAAAGCAGAAACCCATCAGAGATTTTTCTTTTTAACCTCTCTTTTAAAAAACGTTGATTTTGAGATGGTTTTTGGCTTGCCAAGGGTTCCCCCCACCATGCCTGCCAGGAGCTTCTCCAGAAGCGATACATCGCTATGCTTGCAGCATTCAGCAGTCCGGTGTCTATGTTGACCTGCTTGACCTTCTTTTGTGGTGCTGGAAAATTGAGGTCAAGCCTGCCTTTTTCTTCAACTGCGTGCAGAACTTTGAACATGCGAAGCCGGCGGGTGAGTTTTTATCAGGAATCTTGGGCCAAATGGGCAAACCAGAATTTGCAGCTCAGCATTGGTGGGCTGAGTCGTGTCCTACTTTCTACTTTGCGCTGACGCGTGCAGATTTTCAGCCTTCAGATGAGCCTGCCGCTTGGAACCATTGGGTGGTTTGCTTTCCAGGCGGTGAATACGCTTTGGAAGATCGCCTGGACGTGCTCGAGACAGAACTTGCAAGGATTTCTGTTTCCTTTGCAGAGTCCATCGCGCAGACAGAAGATGAGGCTGAGCTGCAGAGCTTACACGTTGAGAAAAACATAGCTAGAGCGAGAATCCAGCAGCTCCAAAACTACACCAAGAGACTCTATGCGACCAGCAAACTGATTCCGTGTGATGTTGGTGCAGATGGCAATTGCGGCATTTACGCCCTCATGGCCTTGATGTCAGTTCCCTGCAGGGAACACATGTTGAAGTCGCCAGCTGCTCCTCCTCTGAACGGGGCGTCTGATGTTGACATGCAAACTTTGAGGGACAATTTGAGCGCAGCTTGGCGTTCAGTTGCGTCAGATCCATGCTGGAGCTTCTTGTTTTCCATGATGGCGACTGATGCGGCAAACCCGGGTGAACCAGTTGATCCACTTGGTACAGGTCGTGAGCAAGAACGAGAGCCATCGACACCAGAGAAACGAGGGATGAAGAGCTTGTACAAGGACTTTACACCGCCGAGGGTTCCAAAGGCTGCTCGTGCAATTCCTGGCGCAGGCATTGTGCGGCCAAGGCTTGTGGACGGCCCCAGTCTCCCTTTGAGCAAGAAATTGCCTGTTCCATCTTCACAGCCGAGTGGCCAACGTGTGAAGAGGGAGCCAGAGATGGTGTCAACGAAAGTGAAGCAAGAGATCCTCGAAGCATGCTGGCTGCATTAAATAACGGAAAGTCTTGTGTTTGTTTCTGACAAGTGGGGTGGTTTGTAATGGATGAAATTCAAAGGTATAACCTCTACTCTAATTAATCATGGGTTATTGCTGTCAACGCTGAAAGATCTGACATGCAAATGCCTGGATGCTGAAATGTATGGACCTTACCCGCATGGATTTTATCCAGTCCATTTGTGATCAGCACCTCAGGCTGCGTTGCCGTTGTGTCTTGCTGACTCAGGGCCACGGTGATGCGGTAGATGGTGGGCTTGTGAACGTGAAGGAAGAAATCTCAGATGAATTTTGGCTGCGCTGTGGTGGGTGTACAGTTTTGGTAGCGACAAACAAGGATGAATTGGTTGATCTTGGCCGCGTGGATGAAACTCACACGGTCAAGGTCCATATTGCGTTGATTGGATGATCAAAAACATTGTTGAGATAAATCACGCGCGCAGCGGGTAGAATATGTAACATGTGGTATCCCATGAATTTCATCCAGGATCCCAGCAGCATCTAATGAACATCTTTTGGATCCTTTTTAATTTTGTTAGGTTTGTTTGACACCAACCTTTACGTTAGTTTGAGCATTTTTTCTTGAATCGCTTTTGTTTGTTTTCTGCCTTCGTATCCTGTTTTTCTTTTGTTGCCTGTCCCACTGAAGGAACAAGACCTCAAGCGGTCCAAGAAGGGCAAGAAGTCCCAGGGATCCAAGAAGGGCAAGAAGGACAGGAGGATGCGCCGCACTGAGGCTGAGGTGGTCAAACTCAAGGAGAAGAAAATCATGACCTCGAGACTAAAAGCAGCTCGGCGCCACCTTGCCGACCGACGTGTGCATTCTGGAGCTTGGATCAGCGCGCATTCGCGCCAAAAGGTTTTGAGAGGTGCCCCGCACTGTGCCAATGGAGGGTGGGTGAGTTTGCTGCAGAAGCTGTTGTTGGGCGAAGTTCCCGACAAATGCCAGATGTGCTCAATTTTGTTGGAGAAGGCGAGTTTCAACATGGAGGACTTTCAAAAGGATGTGGACCCTGACAACATGCAGCAGGAAGTGCAGGAAATCCCATCTGACAATGATGGAGCCGATGCAGACTATGCCAAGGATGAAGACATTGATACAGAGTGGGTTCTGAATCTGGTCAAGAACAATGAACATCTTCAGCTCCTACCTCGGAACTCCCACAAGAGAAGGTATCCAGTCAAATGCAGATTGTGCTACCGAAAGCACAGCAAAAGTCATTCCTCATTTGGCTGGACAAAGACAAGCAGCTGAAACAACATGTAGAGTCCATCTCTCACCTCAACAACCTTGCACGGTTTGAAGCAAACAAAGTGGACGTGGTAGATGGAGAAGCCGGCGGTGGAGCCATCAAATGCCAGGGGCTGTCTCTCCAGGCATGCCAAGGCAGCAAATTGCATTCCTTGTGCCATGCTTTCAAGCTTTGGGCTACATACAACGCTTGCAAGGGCATGTGGGTGACCCGCCGGCAAAATACAGGGCACGAGTACAACTATGACATCAAGTCTGATGACTACACAATCAGACACCAGGCGTGTTCGAGACCTTGGTTGCCAAGCAACGGATCTTCGCGGGCTGTGTGTGACAAATGCAATTCGCTCCAGAATGACCGAAGTGTGACCAAGATGATTTGCAAATTCTATTTGAAGCATGCCGCTGCTCGTGCCTTGGCGCAGAGAATCTGGGAGATATCTTGCGGAGTAGGTGATGTGATTAAATTCAGGGACCATGGTGGAGATGGCAGTTTTGACAGACCGCTTTCAACCATAGAAGGTATTCAATGAAGATCAAAATTGGCGTGCACGTCAGCCTGTTGACTTTTATCATCGTATTAGTTTTTGGAGATTTTGCTCCTTGAATGTTTGACGGGAAATTGGGCACCATCATTGCCTTCATCTTCATCTTCATCATCTGCGAAATGAATCAATGTTTGGCTTCAAAGATTCCAAGGGTTATGGGGGATTTGAATAGTCTTAACAGTTTTACATTTGTTCACCTATACAATCTTCATTGTTTAAACACATGACAACTGTTTTCTATGTACTTGATTCCATGGGGTTGGATTTTCATAGCAATGCTTGAAAATCTTCTTAGTGTTTGTTGTGAGGATAGATTTCATGGAAGTAGGGTGCGCTTACTGTTTGGATGTTTCTGATGGATCTGATGGGCTTATAAGACTTGAGCCGCGCAACCTCAGTTCCTTGAAAATTATCCCGCAGCAGCTGCTTTAGTTTCCTTGGCAGAATGAGGCCTTTTATCAGCAAAGATTTTCAAGATCCATGAGTCAGAGGCGGTTGCTGCAGAGATCAGAGACAGCCCGGTGGCCGCTCAGCATGGGTACTATGAAGAAGCAGAAGGAATCATCACAGCAGAAAATGTCCGCCTTCAAAGATTTGTTAAGACTCAGTTCTTGTGCATTCCAGAAGGCAGCAGAAGCCCACAACTGCAGGACTTCATTGCGGGATTTGTCGACCCTTGCGTCCAAGTAGCTCTGTCTGGTTGGTCGAGCGAAGTTGTTCTACATGCGCATGACATCGCCGCCAAGCTGCGTTCAGGCACTTTGTCTACTATGCAGGAGCTCAATCTCAAATTGGGCTGCTGTGTGGCTACAGGTGCGGGGCTTGGCGTGCAATATTTGCAATCATTGCAATCTGGTGTTGTGTTGCAAGTGTCAAAGGTCTGGAGTTGATACATTTGATATGGGTGGATATGGTGGATGTGTTGGATGGTCCTTCCATCATTCATATCATTCTGTGGATTGACTTTGACTGATGTTTGTTGATTTCCAAACGGTTCCCTGATGCAGGTCAGCTGGACACTCACCCGCTCATCCACGGTGTTCTCATTGCTGCTTTGGAACAGCAGAAGCGGAAGGAACATGGAGTGGACACAATGCGCGGCTTGCGCATGAGCGAGCTGGAGCTAAGCAAAATGAGCGAAGCAGGCGTGATGCTCAGTGCAGCAGCATGCAACAAGCGCTTAATGAAACAATTCGGGCTGGCCTGGACCATTCCCACTGTGCGTTTGGACAAGATGCATGAGAAAGGCCTGCCAGAGCCATGGTTGGCTTTGGCCTTCCCGAATGTGTTGCGCACCAACAGCACCCTTATCTGGGACCAACTGAGCTATTTTCCAGATCAGAAGGAGAAGCAGAAGATTAATCCTCGAAGGCTTTGTCTTGCATTCGACAAGACCTACTTGATCAAAGGACTCGACATCGTGGCCATCAGGGCTGGGAAGGGGTATGTCGGTCCATCCTTCTCTATTTCTTCGCTGCAGGACCTGAAGGATGGGAAGAAGAAGGAAGACAATGCTGATGTTTCTGGATTCCTGCGACTGACTCCCGACTCGGTTGAACAGCCGGGTGCTCTTGCCAAGTTTGCAGGTTGGGGACATGGAGGTGGAGGTGAGGAAGAAATTGACATTGACGGCCCGGACCAAAACAACAACCAGCGGGAAGATGACTCCTGGGATGCCACCAAGGTCGACATGGCCACAGAAGTCTGTGAATTCCTGATGTGGTGTCCTTCTCTGAAAGGCTTGCCCAAGCTGAGTGCCTGCTCGGTCCCTCTGAGTTACGAGGTCAGCCAATTGGACATGTTGAAGTTGCTAGGACAAGTCCTACTTGAAGCAGGTCAACATGTCCGAACAATAGTCTTCGATAACCAAAGCAATCACAATCTGGTGAAGGCAGTACTTTTGGGAAGGCCCCACGCAGTAAGCGGAGAAGTGCTGCAGCAGATTCCGTTCTGGAACCAGTTGACATGGAAGGCCTTCCCAGAGTCCTGCTTGCCAAAGTTTCCTTACAGCAGGCCTTACATCGGTGAAGATGCTTTGTTCCTTTGATTGTTATTCATGATGTTTTGTTTGCTTTTCTTTCTGATTTTTCTGCAGTCGCTAATGTTTCCAATGGATTGAATTCCTGGGTGTGAGGATTCAATGCTGCCAGTTTGCTGGATAGTCTGTGATTTGTGGTTCACTGATTGTTTTATGTTATATAGTTGATGCTGTTGGGGTTCATGACGTTGGTGCATCGAGATCAATCCAACTTCTTTTGGAAACATCATCAACAATAAATTTGATGATTGTGGGTTGGAGGAAGTTCCTAGGCTGGCGCGTTGAATTTTAACCAGAGCAATACCCAGCTTGCTATGATGGAGCTCAAGCCTCTCAGTTGTAACATCTCTAAAGGATAGCGTGTAGAATTTAATCTGTTAGTGCCCACCGTTTGGTTTTGAAAAGAAAGAAAGTATTCACAGATATTGATTTGTTTGAGATGATCAAAGGGGGTCCAGGCAGTTTGGCTGAGTGGAAAACACTGGATGAGGTTCGCAATCAACGGGGCTGCGCACATTCAGAAAAACTTCGTCAGCAACCTTCGGTCGCCAGTGCGGACGGTCTTCTGGGGCAACCTTTGGGTGGATCTGTCCCCGCTTTTGGACCTGGGTTTACCTCCTGCTTCATATGTGGGTTACGACACGATGTCAGATTCAGAAGCTGCGGTGCTTTTGAACAGCTCCTTGGCTCTGAGCTCATGGATTAGGACCTCTGATGATAGATATGATAGTCTTTGCGGGTTCAACTTGTTTGACAAAGATGGCTTATGAATAGAATTCCATGATCCGAGGTTCTGACAGTGACCGGTGTTTAATTTGTTGGCCCACCGTGTTGTATTCTTGAGCATTTTTACCATATTGTTCAAACAAAGTTGAAAAGGCAACTTGACAAGGTTGTGCTTTCCTGACTTGAGGCTACTTGTTCAAACTCAGCTTGGACCAGCCTGCGCAGCTGATACCGTGGTGCTTGCACGGCTTGCTGATCATGAACTTGCTGGATGCAATGGCTGTGGGAGCGATCTTTCATCCGCGCTTGTCCCCAGTTGAGAGGGTAGAGAACGCCCTCACGGCATATGTTTGCTTGGGCCTTGGAAAGTTGGTGGCCAGCCTGACTTCAAAACAAATGGGTTTGAGAAAAGGCAGCAATTGGTTGGCGCCACAGACACAGGAATGCCTGCAAAGTCTGTGCGGCTTAGTGTGCATCATGGCCATGGGCCTTCCAGGCGACGTTCCATGGTGCCCCCATCGCTCGACCGAACTCAATTTGGAACATCATTTTGGAACACTGCGACGGCAATTCAGCACGTCTCAAATGAGGTCCAGGGACTACATGCTGGCCAATGCCAAAGCCATGGTGCAAGTACAGACCAAGCTCAAAGACGGATGCTCGATGCATAACGATGCCTCTTCGTTCCCTCAAGCTGTTTCGGAAGAAGAATTTACAGAATGCGCCAAGCGAGCTTTGTCAGCTTCTCTGAAGTTGATGGCTTGCAGCAGCGAGCCTCTTGGCCTATGTTGTCTGCTTGCTGGTGATTTTCAAAGCCGGATGAAATTCAATGTTCTTACATCCCGATTCCAATAATAGATAGTAATAGTTTGCGTCAAGCTGTGTGTATTCCTTTTTGATTTAGTTCAGAGAGGCTTGATTTCGAGGTTGATAAATGATTTGTGGGTGTGATCAAAAAGTGTGGACAGCTGGATGAAATTCATGGTTCCTTGGTTATCTTGGTTCGTATGTTCATGTGGATGCATGTGTAATTCCCTCATAGTGTTGAAATGGTTTGAGAAGTGTGATTTTTGAGACGTTGATGCGAGGAGTTTCATCCAGTTGTTCATATCTTCGGTAAAGCGATCTGGGAAGGGTTGGGCCAAGGAATTTAGTTTTTCTTGCGATGAAGTTGGGCCATGTCAAGGTACACCAGAGAGCAGTTGCTGGAGATGTACGTGAGCCCTTGTGCCCATGGAAATGATCAGCTCGAGGCAGAGATGGTGGCTGATGCAAAGTTCGCCGGGTGCCTTTCCGTGGATCCTGAGTTGGAAGACATAGAGGAGCTTTCTGATGATGATGATGAACCAGAAATGGACAATGAAGAAGAGATAGCATGTGGGCATGCATCGCCCACGGCGCCGGTTCTGCAAGGTGCTGACCAGGAATGTTTTCAGATGTTGAAGCAGATCATAGCCCGCGAGCAAGCTGACAAGATCTCCTTTGAAGACATTGCCTCTGGAAAGGCAACGGTGGAAACGCCTTTGCCAGAAGGCTTGCGATTGGGCCGCAAATCTGCGCCTCCGAGGGCATTGGATGAGAGCATGTGGGAAGATCTCCTCTCCGGATCAACAGGTGATGGTCAAGATGGTCAAGGTCAACAACGTGGTTTGACTACCCTCTCCGCTGCTTTCAGAAAAGTTCGTCTTGGAGATGGAGAATTGAAATCCTTGGATCCAGCGTTGGAACCTCTCTGGAGCCTTCTGAACACCTTGAGAACCGGGTGCGATGAACATCTGATTCCTTGTCCTGCCAAGATTCGACAGCGACAAAGAAAGCTCAATTGGTACAACATTGCCGAGCGCCAAGCGGCATTGATCCGGACAATAGTCGGCTTGCCAGCCAAGCGGACAAGCAGAGCTGCAGCTTGGAGAAACCTGGCCGCAGGATTGAAAAGAGATTGTGAATGGTCAGATGCTTCGGTCGAGATTGCCACTGGGCAAGTTATCTTGTATGTTCCTCCCAAGACCAGCCAGTGGCGTGTGGGTTTGATCTTGACGGTGTGGCGATTCACGCCGAAGAAAGGCAAAAGGACTGGAGCTCGGCCAGTTACTCTTCCAATTCCCATGGATGTTTGCAGGTATGTGCGCGTGGCTGAGATGAGCCCGTTAGAGGCAGAGAATGGAATCTGGAGATGTACCAGTGCAAATCCAGCAGTGGTGTGCGATGTCAACAGGGTGGGCTTGGTCCTGCAAACTTCACAGATCCGTGCTGCAGCCAATGGGTTTGAAGCCCGCCTCACCGAGAAAAGTGTCAAAGCTGTGGAGAAGGCTCACCTCTGGACTGAATGGCCGGATCATTTGAAGAATTGCAGCGATTTCAAATCAGCCAAGCAACAGCAGACTGCTCAGAATGAGCAAAAAGGGGAGAAGCGGAAACGTGCAGCTTCCAAACCCAAAGCAAAAAACCAAAAAATTGGGACCGTCACCATTGTTGATGATGATGAGGATGAAAAAGTTGCCAAAGACAGCCAAGGTCCTCCAGAACTTGCAGGAAAAGCTCATGGAGAGGAGTCAAAGAAATTGTTGAAGAGTTTGCGTGAGAAGGCCAGCACGGTCAGCAAGGCCATCGGCAAGGACCAGGAAATCGCAGCGCCTGGGTTTGAATGTTGGTTTCGGTTGAATCCTGATTGCGGGTCAGCA
>VSDK01002553.1:1140686-1151696 GCA_009767595.1 Symbiodinium kawagutii | reverse complement strand
GTTCCGCAACATGAAATTTTAAGTTGGAGTTCCTTTTTTTTAAGGATTCCATAGTGACCATGCTTAGCGTAGTTGAGATTAAATTCAGTGGGCAAAGCGTTTTTTCTTTCCGTGGTGCACTATGTTGTCTATGTTTATTTGTGGCTGGTCAGATTCAATTCCAGGGGCTAACATTTTTCTTGTTTTGCGCGATGTTTGTTTGGGATGTTTGGGGCTGTTGTTGAAGCAAGTCAGGACATGTTTGGTCATGTCACCGAACCTGAATTTTATTCTGGGAGGCTCCTGTTTTCTTGTGGTACACTTATGTCTTGAGGATCAGGCTTGGGCAGATTAAGTTCCATGGGCTAACACTTTCTGCTTTTATGATCTTGATGTTCCAGTGGTATATGTGGTATGCTTTGTGTTGATCGGGCTGATTTTGAATCAACAATGGGCACACTCACTGTATATGAAATATCCTATACATATCTTATATACCTTATGTCCCAGAATTTTATTTTGGTGGTCTCCCGTTTTCTTGTGGCCAGGGCCATCCCTCACAATTTTGATATGGATGATTTAGATTTAAATGATTTGGACCACATATCCACGAGACTAAAAATTGATGAATCTGACAGGGGCTTTCATATGCATCCAAGTTGGTATTGCTACAACGTAATGGGTTTGTTGCTAGTAGCTCCTGATGGAAACATGTGGTTCATGTCTTGTTCTCGGCGAGCTTTCTGAACAAATTTTTATGTCTTGAGGATCGGGCTTGGGCAGATTAAATTCCATGGGCTAACATTTTCTGCTTTTATGATCTTGATGTTCCAGTAGTATGCTTTGTGTTGATCGGGCTGATATTGACTCAACAATGGGCACACTCACTGTATATGAAATATCCTTTACATATCTTATTTACCTTATGTCCCAGAATTTTATTTTGGTGGTCTCCCGTTTTCTTGTGGCCAGGGCCATCCCTCAGAATTTTGATATGGATGATGTAGATTTAAATGATTTGGACCACATATCCACGAGACTAAAAATTGATGAATCTGACAGGGGCTTTCATATGCATCCAAGTTGGTATTGCTACAACGTAATGGGTTTGTTGCTAGTAGCTCCTGATGTGGTTCATGTCTTGTTCTCGGCGAGCTTTCTGAACAAATATTTATGTCTTGAGGATCGGGCTTGGGCAGATTAAATTCCATGGGCTAACATTTTCTGCTTTTATGATCTTGATGTTCCAGTAGTATGCTTTGTGTTGATCAGGTTGATATTGAATCAACAATGGGCACATTCACTGTATTTGAAAGATCTTTCATATCTTATATACCTTGTATACCTTGTGTCCCAGAGTTTTATTCTGGTAGGCTCCTGTTTTCTTGTTGCCCAGGCCATTCCTCAGAACTTCGACAGGTACACCAAAGGCGATCGCCTGATCAAGCAGGAGCTTGGCAAGCTTTTGCTCTTGGATGTCCAATACCACCCGTCGCGCCCTCTTCTCAGTGAATGCGGCAGGGTCAGGCTGAAAGCTGGCTCAGGGAACCCCACAGAAGTGGGCCCAACATGGACGGAATTGTTGCAGCGTGCGCCCTCGTACTTCTCTGCAAAGTACATGAAACTACGTTCCCGTGAGGAGTACGGTCGTGCAGTGCACGGCGATTTCGTCAGGGCATTCAAGCAATTGTCGCAGGCTCCGTACTTGCGGAATGAATCTCTTCTGATTTCAGATATTTATGTTTGATGTGTTTGTAATTCATGCAAGTCATGTTTTTGTGCGTGTGTGCAGGATTCCAAAGGTCTAAGATGGTTGAACATGGTTTCAATCCCTTTGGGCCCAGGAGTTTCTGAGCATGGTGCGCGGCATCATCGAGGGCACAACAGGTAGTGTCTCTCAAGCGGCGGCAGCGTAGATAGCATAGTGGATGTGAAAGCTGGATGGTGATGAATGTAACAAAAACCAGCCAGCAAAATAGCCAAGGGCATTGACGGTCACCGACCAACCGGATCAACCAGAACTCATGAAAAGATGATTATGCAACCGGCTGATTGTTCTTTATGTTCTTTGTAATAGATTCTTCACTTCTTTACGCTTCCATGGTTATGACTGTCGTGCTGCGTAGGGTTTGAGCTTTGGAATTCCTTGTGGGATATTCGAGCAAAGCTCCAATTGATCACATGATCGCTGATGTTGGATGAAGTCACATGCGGAAAAAAATGCCTTGGCCCGTTGCCCAGGGGTTCTCTGGGGAACGGTTTGCATCAGATGTTTTGGAAGACACCTTGGAGTTTTGAATTTAATTCACGTTCCTTTTTCAAAAATTTTTGGAATATCTCACCTTAGTGCTTGGGATTTAATCTGAGGTATGTTTGCAGCTCATATCAAAAAATTGCTCTTGGACTGGGATAGAATTCAGGGCCAACCCCAAATATTATCCTGTACAATTTGGCTATTTTTGACGTTGGATTAGGAATTTTAACAGGATGTTTTTGGATACAATTCCTGCACAGACACTAGATCTAGGTACTGACGGGGATAACAATGCCTAATTGAAGAACCCCAAAAACAAAAAGGAACAACAAAGATTTCAGGAGAACTCCTTTTATACCATCGTACCAACGTTTGTTTGATTTGATTTATTTTTTGTCTTCGGTTCTCCCCCCTGCCACCCCCCCTGCCCATTTCAATAGCGCGTGTTGAAATAGATGCTAGGCAAATAGAGTCTGATTAATGGTGGTCGAATGAAATAGTGCCTAATTGAGTAGGGCCTAATTAAATAGACCAAAGAAACCAAAGATTTCGGGACAGTTACTTACATGCCAACATGCCAATCTTTGTTTGAAATCTTTGTTGTTGTTGTTGTTGTTGTTGTTGTTGTTGCTTTTTTGTCCTGCCCATCTAAATAGAGCATATTTAAAACACAGTTAGATACTGCTCAACTAATAAACACGTAGACACCGCCCATGTTCGGGGGTGGCGGGCGTCGGCAGGCCAACAGATAGACCCCATGATCGAACTCCCATTATTTCGATCATGGTGTCTATTTGTTTCGCCGCCGCGGTAATTAGGACCTGATTAAACAGAACATAATTAAAATAGGTCGTCCCAATATTCAAGCACCATATCAAAGGGCGCTTCAAAAAATATGATATTCAATATCGAAGAAATTGCCCCATTGGTGAAATCACTTTGAATTGGGTTGGGATGGTTGGGGGTGCTTTGCCTCCGTTCAAAAGATGGGGGTTCCCAGCATCCAACAAATTGAATTGATGCGAGTATACTGGTGCTGGTTGAACTTGAGCAATTTTTTTAAACATTGTTAGCTGGCATGCGCCGAAGTCGTAAAAGACTTTCGATTCTCTGAGCCTCCTTTTCTTTTACAATCTCCCCTTCGTTGGGTGACTACATTTGATGGCTGGCTGTACCCGACAACGTTGTTTTAGTTTTGGGCACCGCACGACATTCTTGCGATGAATTGGAAGAGGACGTGCTGTCTTTTTCCAACCTATTTTTTTTCCTGTGAGCACAGTCGCGGGTGGCCTGGTAGTTGAAAATGCCAAAGCAGATTCACATCCCTCAATGATGATCACCACAAAGCGATACCTTCCCTGTTTGAGGCCAAGCGCAGGGCCAGCAGACAAACCGCGATGGAATAACCTCCATTTGTACCAAGAGACCAGCGCGTGTTGTCGAATAAGGTGCACCCAAGGAATGTCACCGGTCTAGCATCAGGGCAGGCGTATCACCGGGACCTGCGGCCGGCTCCCTCGAGCCTATGAAGCTTTGGAATTGCTGCGTTAGCGGTGCTTCGTCGCAGCCGCAGCGTGAACTTCTGTCAGGTTTGTGAACCATCCATGTGCGGGTGTTGATCCACGCGCAATCGGATTGTCAAACTAACCAATTGTAATGTTTTAGCCAGTAGATAGTTTCATGGCTTATTTCATTGACCAATTGCTAATCATTGCTTCATCCACCATCATCCGTGGGTGTGAATCTGGTGGGCCTTTACCCCAACATGTGCCCCTAAAATGACCCAATGTGGCAGGAAAACCCACCACCCGCAACAGACGTGGGCTTGTATGCTGGTGAAGTTGCTTGTCAGCAAAGAACCACCAACTGTTAGTATAGAGATACCCTGCTTGGTTGCAACTGTTGATGGCGACGGTGTCAAACTATGAACCTGGTACTTCAAAACTTTCATTGCGCGGAAACTCATTGATCAGTTTGTAGTTATCTTGTAGCCACCATTGACCTTACTGACACCATTGATTAATATGATCTTTCGCTCACCCACTAGTGACCATTGATTTTAATAGGCATCACTGTTATTCAATAACTAACGATACCAATTAGCCATGAGTTACCAATACTCACCATTATAATTAGGTAATAAACCACACTACAAAATGAACCAGAAATATTTTTTGTAGTGAATTGATGAAAAATGTGATGGTTGTGTGAAAAACAAACATCATGAATCTCATGGTTACACCCTAATCGATCAACCATCACTTAGCCAACTGATGGTTGTTTTGTTCCGAGGCATCGATGCACCGCGTTCGGCTCGCAAGTCTTTCGATGACCAAGGAGATGTGGGAACCATGGCTGGTTCAGAGCAAACGACGCCGGCTTCGGTTGCCACATGGGACCAACCAATGGTGGAAATAATTTGACATTGATGGCTAGTGATGGTTTTCATTGGCCATAGTCACTGAATCCCGCCCCAAAATTTCCATTCATGATTGCCCACGGTGAACCATAACTTGATAGTGTTAATAACAGTGGCTGGTGGTTGGGAACGAGCGATGAGCTGCGCCAAGGCCATCCCTATAGCCGTTTCAAGGGGGAACCCAGGATTTACCAAGAGTATCCAAGAGTGCCCTAAGCACATTGGTAGATCAACTAAACTTAATATATTAACGGATATATTGTACCAATCCCCGGTATAGAAATATTGGTATAACTGTAAAGCATTAAATTGATTTACCATCAATTATATCTTTGATTCAAGGCAGCTAACACTCGTCAAGTGTGATATCAACTTTATTGGTACGTACATTCATCACTGCCTATTCTGCAGATACAAGACCTTCTTAAAAAGTCCTCCTTTAGGTTTGGGAATCTATACATTTGGAAGGGCAGATTGAATATAAGGATCCCCCGAAGCGATCCAGGAGTGGTTGCTTTCAACAGCGAACCACGGCACCGAAGTGCGCATCTATGAAGCCTTCCCCCAGAAGTCACTGACTGGCTGGTGGTGTTGGGAGGCAGGGGATCGCCCGGGAACCGGAGCTGCCAGTGACCAGACGGTCACCACTGCGCCGGCACAGGAGACGTCTCGCGCCGCAAGAGCTATGAAGAACCAGGACAGCAGGGCCCGGCATCCCATGGGGATGATTCGTTCACATGGTGATAGTGGACGGTAAGTTAAGAAAGGTGGCTCATGGATCATGAGGCAAGTAGTTGGCAAATGATGTTTCCTCCCGTGGTCTCAAGATAGCAAAGATACATAGACTAGGGTACCTGCCAGCTCACTAATTTGTTATGTGGGTACCAACAAATCTTAGTTGAAATTATCACTCTGAGGGCGTTGATAGTGATGGTTGATGACAGTCATGCTGCTTGCGGATAGTTACTTTTGATTTATAAGTGTGGTTGTATTTGTTTAGCAGTGGATAGCCGGCAAAAACCATCAAAAAATGATCATGGTTAACATGATATGCCGATGTGCCTTTGTTGATTGTGTTTGATGATGTTTGATTGATGATCTCATTCATTGTGTGAACCATAGATTTTTCTCGTTCATAGCTGGATCAGTTTTGGCAGATCAGGGAAGCAATGTGTTTTGTTATTGGTATGTTTCATTGCTTTGTGCATCCAAACATGAACATGGCAGTGTTTTTGCAAGCACAAAAATGACTCAATACGGGTATCAAATTAGCCGTTTTAGGTATAATATCACTATAGATAAGCACAATGGTAACAATCCAATGATCTATTACTTATAATCAACAAATCATGGAAATTATCCAATAAACCAACATCCAATAGTTCACCCAAATAGTCCACCATCCATCCACCATCCCATGTTCAGAACATGTTATTCTTTGGGACGGTGGAGTTGAGGGTGCCCTCCATGGATACCGAGCAGTGTCGCTGCTCACGTGGCTTGAGGGGATAACCCAAGGTATGCCCATGAATGGACAGCATGAACCGCTGTCAACCAACAACTTTAACCATGCTCATTGGTTGGTTATACCGGCAGCAAGGACCATTTGCAAGTGTTATTGGTATTATCATTACAACCAAATTGTTATTTTTGGTTCTTACGCAACACCAGTGGTTCTGAATGAGTGATGGCTACTAATTATTGGTTACTATTGGTTTGTTGGATGGTTGGTTTCGTGGTAGAACCTGGATGACTGAAACATCACCAGGAAAATTAGTTCGAGAAGCCTGGGTTTTCACCCTATCTTGGGTGCATTTTCCAGAGTTTGTCAGTTTTTCGCATCGAAGAGAGGGTAGCCAGCAACCAGCCAGTATCAACCATAAACCAATATTAACCTCTAGTGGCCAACAATTAGTCATCAACCACTGGATGATTCAGATGATTGTTGCTCATTAAAAATCAACCAGTGGTTTATCCTTTAATTCAGTTCTTAATCAAACACGTCTGGGTTTGTTTGCTGGTTCTTACTTTAACCACTGGTTGTTTTAATTGTAATTAACTCTTGCTAGCCATTAACCACTGGTTGATTAGTCATTCACATTGACCACTGGTTGGGCTATTACTCTTATCTTACTGATTAACGATCCCTAACTAGAGGTGGTTAATAAGATTAACCGATGTTTTCACTAGTCACTAATAAGAGTTGATATTACTAATTGACCAATGGTAATCAAATGACCACTGGTTGGATTTCTGATTATTCCAGGTAATCATTAGTATGAATGACTAATGATATTGATGACTGGATTGAGTTCCATCACTTGTTGATTTTAGCCACTGGTTGACTCTTGTTAGTTATTTGTTTTATTAACCACTGATTGGATTATTATTAACAAACAATCTATTAGATGATTTATGAGTCACTAAGGACTAGTCATGAATCACTGGTTGGCATTAAAGATTAGTTGATTAATAACCCAGTAGTAGGTTTGTCGGGCAGCACCCGGGTCGCTCATCCCTTTAACTCCAGGGGTGTTGCGTAGCTGCCCGCCTGTCAGTGTTGCACCCGTTGATTGAACGCCAGGTCCGACGCTGAAGACGGCATTTTCACTAGACCATACCGGCCCCCTTAGTTGATTGATAACCCCGGGATTGTTAATCAATTAATCAACTAAGGGGGTTATTAGTGGGCTATTAATAGTAGTGATTGCTTAACTAAGGGGGTTATTAGTTAACCCCCTTAGTGAATAATCAATTCATCATCAATGCCATCAAGAATCCCGGGGTAATCAACTAATGAGATTCTTTCAGCACTGAGGACTGGCCATTAATGACTTTCTAAGGGTTAATATAACCCCGAGGTTAATAACCCCTTGATTAGTCGTTAATGACCAGCCATTAATCACTTTCTAATCCAAACCCCCCCGGTGGGCGGCCTCCACTCGCCAGTTGAAGCACGGAAGTCACGCAAGTCCTATGGAGACGCGTTGGATGATGGTACCTGGCCGCTGAATCAGGGCCGGTGGTGATGATAGGGGAACTACCAGGCGATATGATGAGCAATCATCAAGTGGTGGTTTCTTAAAGTAGGGAAGCCCTAAAAATGGATGGTTTATCACTATGAATGGTTACTCATGGATATTTGATATATGGCAATATGATTATCAACCATCAACTAGCCGTTCATCACTAGAAGGTGGGCCCCCTAAACGCTAGGTTGGCTTATGACTAGGGTAACTACCAGGCTAATGGTAGACAATCTATAGTTAAATGGCTTAACCAGCTTATAACGTTTGGGGGACCCACCTTGTAAGAAAATAGTGCGGTTAATAAACATCCATAACCACTATTGCCACCAATGGCAAACACCAAGAATCTAAGGTATCATTGGCATCAACATCGCCTGAGCTTTCGATACTGTAAACTACTATCATTCCTGGCAGCCACCATTAATAGCACAAGCCATTGACCAACCAACCACACTTAGCCATTATTGTTCCCTAGCTTGCTTGGAACAATCACTACAAACCACCCATTGCGAACCATTTTCGCACGAACATCTATATTTATTGACTGACTATCAAGAATTGGTATTAGCACCTACTAGCAACTACTATGTTTCATTGCTAGCTGCAGACTATAAGCGATCATTCTGAGCCGCTACCGAGCACTGTCAACCAAACCTAAGACAAAAAGTCAGATATGCATCATGAATTATCATCGCAGCAACCAAACATGATTAGCCAAGAAAAAACATGAATCTAAAGATCATGTTTGATCATCAAGCTGAACCACTACCGAGCGTTAACCAACCATATATGGCTGTGGGTCAAAATCCCGTACCCCTGGTTCCCATAGCATTAACCATTGTTTTCCCTATTATCATTGGTGGAAATCCCCCATTTGTTGGTTGATTAATATTGACCCATGGCCATATAACCATTACAATCTGTCATTCCCATACCCCCTTGATCTGCCTCCGCTGGCTCACCCAGGTGATGCCTACGCACGCCGCTCCGTGCCGAATCGCAAGTCCTATGATCTGGGCCGTGATGATGACGGTGGCTTGGCAGCAGCAACGTCGTTGCGTTTTAATTAACCCATGGTCAGATATCATTGGTTAGATTGGTTTGTAGTTGCACTGGTCAATAATTGTTGTAGCAACTAGCCAACTTAAGGCAAATGAAACAATCCTTTGACGCGATTGATAAGTATTACATGATGATTGGTAGGAGCGATTCGGAGCCATGCAGTGACCCTTTAAAAGTGGGACCCACCCCGAGTGACCGGTAGCTTATGGCATGCAAACTGATGTTAACAAGTTAACAATAGGTTTATAGTGGTTAATGTTGTTAAATAACCATTTTGCAATGTCACATTAATGCCATTAATCCTGGGTTTATAGTTGTTAATGTTATGAATACCGGATAAATGAACCATAGGTTAATAGTGATTACTGTGGTAAGTGAGGTTTATAAGCGTTGGTTTATAATGGGATGATAAGCGACCGCAATGGTCAAACATGGGTTTATCAATTTGGAGGATACTAATGGGAAACCAAGGCTCTTGGGGGATAACCCCCTATTAATCAACCAGGGGTTTACTGACCCAGGGTTGGCATTACTGAGAAGGATTCTGACGGCACGGATCTGAGCCAACATGAAACCCAGGTCTTGTGACAGTCTTGTGGCAGATTTTCAGGCAGTTTGGTTTGAGTCTGCCATGGATGTCCCATCGGTGCTGTGTACAGGGGTGTGGCGATGGGTTGGTTCCTTCATGGTTACCTTCCCTCACCACCCTGCAAGTGTGATTGTCATTGTGACCATTTGGAGGGGCCTGAGCATACATGGCTGTGGGTCAAAACCCTGTACCCCATTCATCAAACCTTCTGAAGCAGTAGCCAGCCCTCCCAAACCATTCACTAGCCATTACGAAGCATTACCTTGCCCTGGGTCATTAAGTAGCCCTTCCTAACCATTCACTCTCAGAAGCATGAACTAGTTAACTAGCCATGACAAAGCATTAACTCACAAGTGTTAAGTGCTATGAAGCATCATCAACTATTATTTGGCAGCGGGTCAAAACCCTGTACCCCAGGTTCCCCTATCATTAATCATTGTTTTCCTTATCATTGTTGGGTATTATCCCCCATGAAATTGGTGGGTTAACTGCTTGACCCAGCTCGCCATTTGTCACTGTTCTTCCGCAATTTCGAGTCACAAGTGTTTCGACTCGCAGAACTACTCCCTGGGTCCCAGGGGATGCGACCCGGCGCAGCACTGCGAAGTCTTATCGAGATGAAGAAAGTGGCCCAGCAGCAGTTCTAACATCAAGCCATCGGCAATCATTGGAGATTCACTGATTTTGTAGCGGTTAATTAAGGTTCAACCTAATTTGTAATGGTTCAGAAAGGTTTATTGAATTTGATCATGGCAGATCGTTAATTAATGTTCTCTCTGCAGTAATGATGTTTAATATGGCTAGTAGTGATGGTTTATTTCCTGGCTAGTAGTATAACCATAATGATTGATGATGGGCATTGGCTAATATCGTCTTTTTCATGGTTCATACAGGGTCATCTCATGGCTAGTAGTAACGGTTTACACTGATTTATTTTTGCTTGATTTCATAGGTAAACATTTGTTGATTGGCAATTTGTTTACTAGCATTGGTTTGCACTGGTTCATGAAAGTTTCATAATGGCTAATAATGTGCTGGTCGATAAATGACTAATTGTTGGTTAATTCAATGGCAAATGTCTAGTTGCTGGCTAAGTATGGTCAGGAGTAATCAACTCGTGGTGAATGATGCAGCATGAAAAGTCCAGGATGGCTGTTAGTGGTCGATAGCCAATAGCCAACGAAAATGGCTGATTCACTCTCAAAATAGGGTCGAGGATATGGATCTCCCACTGATGTCATGGGGAACAATGGGGTGTTGCAAATCTGCATCGATGGGGGTACGACTTGGACTGGATCAATATAGCAACGGACCAACAGCCTCTACCCCTTCCCAAAAATGTGAAGTAGTGAAGAACTGCCTGTTTTGTACCTTTGCTGGTACTTCACATCGGTCATTTGGGTGTTTCTCAAAAAAGGGGACCCCCAAATCATCCCCAACTAGTCTGTTATAGATGATCAATAGGTGATTTTAGGGGTTTCCCATTTTGAGAAACCACCATTTTGCGTAAAAAAACCAGGTAGTACTGTTTAGGTACCTTTGCTCGGACACGCGCAGCATTAGCAGTTTTTTAAGGGTTGGTCATGACCCATACCCGTATCGAGTATGTTACAGTTTGTTGAACACCAAACTTAAAGCATCACAACATAATGATGCAGATTGACCTGTAGGGACACCA
>VSDK01002553.1:1024441-1128393 GCA_009767595.1 Symbiodinium kawagutii | reverse complement strand
ACTATTATTATTGTTACTATTACTACTACTACTACTACTACTACTACTACTACTACTACTACTACTACTACTACTACTACTACTACTACTACTACTACTACTACTATTACTTTTACTAGCACTACTGAAATTTGACCACTGCTACTCCTTGCTCCGACTGGAACTGCTCTTGAATTATTTGTTTCGCCGGAAGACTAATTGCTTGGCTTTGCACGAACTCTGGAAGATGGATATTTTGGTGCTTTGGCGCATTTTTTGACATTCAACATGTAGAGGACATGCTTCAGCTGTATTTGCCATGTTTCGGCTGAGATGAAATTTACGGCTATTAGACGGCTTGCTGCAGCTTTAGAGAAGCCAGCAGCGGCTCAGGGGTGGCATGTTATTTTGGATATCGTCTTGGCAGCAGCTGGCAACACCGTTGACGCGGGAGGAACTGGAAAACAAAACGAAGCTCTGGGCGAGAAGTGCTGGAGCCAAATTCAAACCTGTCGAGATCACGTGGCAGCGTCGTCAAAAACGGGACAGGCCGCCGCATATCTACTACTATCGGTTTCGATGCAGATCTTGCGCGAAGTGACAAGCTGGACAGGGCTGGTACAGCACTTGCGCCCAGACTGGCTCAACTGTAGTGATCCGAGCTTGCAACCAGAATGAGCATGGGTCCTTCGACTACGAGTATGGCGGCAGGGCTGACCTCTCTGAGTTGCAGAAGACGGTCATCTTGCAGCATCCGCAAAGCCAGCCGTACAGGCTTCAGAGACTCATGGAGCATTTCCAGGAGGTGCTCGGCCAGGATTTCCCCGATGAGCACCAGGTGACCAAGTTTTTTTTTTGGATTTGGACCCATTGCCGGAGGTGTAGCATGAGGACAGAGCGTTGCCTATATGCGCCTCACAAGGCCCAAGAGGCAGAAGAGACTTTGTAGAGCTGGCACAGCGTAGCCAGGCCATTTGGCCTGCACACAGGGAGTGGCCGCGCTCCGGTAAGACAGCTTAGCTGTTCTTTTACGTGAAACTTGCTCATGTTTTTCTTCATCCCTTCCCACCCCCTGCCTGCCCTGCTCTCGCCCTTGTTCCCTCGAGCGCCCTCCGCCTATGTTCCCACCCCTGCCCCCACCCCTGTTCCCAGGCTCAGGCCTCAAGAGGGAAAATTGAGATTGTAGAGCTGGCGCAGCGCAGCGTAGATTGCGTATTTGGCTTGCCAACAAGCGGCCGCTGTGCGCTCCAGGAAGTGGCTTTGGCTGATGTTGTGCTGGGGGGGCGCCAATGCCCTTCTTTACCCCTTCCCGCCCCCTCTTTCCACCCTGCTCCAACTTGTCGCCTCGAGGGCCCACGTTCCCACCCCTGTCCCCAACCCTGTTCCCGCCCTTGTTCCCTTCAGCGCCCCCCTCGCATTCCCAGGCTGCACAGGGTCGATGATTGTATCACTGTTATGTGCCAGGGGCGTGAAATGAGCAAATTCTAGGGGTGTGAAGTGAGTTCCATGTGGGGAATAATCCAAAAATGTTCCGGGCGTGAAGTGTGTCGTGTGTAGGCAGAGTTGAATCCCCCGAAAGCGCCACGATCCAATCAATCATGAGTGTTCAAACTATTTGGAGCAACAGTTTAGGGAGGCACACCGGTCTCTTGTTGCTTAGGCGATCTTCGTCGGTCAACTCGCGCGTCGGAGTTTGCCCGCGATGAAGGCCCAACCTTGACCATTGGAGAACAAGTTGATGGTACTTTCATTGGGTGGCCAGTATTCACCCAGCCTTATTTACCATCAAAACATCATCGGTCAGTATTCACAGTAAAGAGAAACCGGATGGTTTCTAACTGTTACTAAGCATACATACGAACCATAATTTACCATATGTACACATTAACCATTCTGAAACAAAATTACACACTCTTCGCCAGATATTCGCCCATAACTCATATTTGGTAACTTGCCGGCATTCATCATACTTAAGATTTGGTTACACGCAGTTTTAGTTGGTAATGTGCTTACACACCATTTTCAACCATAGTTATCAACGGTTGGTTCATTTTGTTTTTATAGATATTCATTAGTTGTGTGAAAACATGGTTATTAACACGTTTTTTTCAACATATTTTGAACTATATTCTCAACAATTGCAAATCATCAACAGCGACGGTGCAAGCATCACACCTCTCACTAGTTTCTCACGTGGCTGGTTGTAGGTGACATGCGCCGATCATTGGCCAGCCGGAAATCTGCTGCCTACGATGATCCACGCGATGACGGCGCCAGTCTTAGCATCCGACGAGGCTCCAAAGTCTCCAAACTGGGGGTTGCAGGAGTTACTACACCGAGTTTGTTGGATTGTAACGATACACGATGATTGTATTGGTTGATTGCAATGGATGAGTATTGATGGTTGACAATGACGCTGGTCAATTTCAATGGTTAATGATGACTACTGGTGGGTTGTCGGTTTAGTGCTTGGAAGACAGTGCCCACGGCCATAGAATAACCTGTAAAACATCCCAAAACGAATGTGTTTAAAAGGAAAAGCCATATTTGCCAAAGCTACTCTAGGGGTCAGACAAAGAAGGGTCACATTGACTTCCTGTGAAGTTGTGTAGACAAGAAAAAACATGAAAAAACTATATAGTGAAATGGCTTATGAACTAACCTATGACGTTTGAGGGTGCGGATTTGTCCAAACAATTCTGAGTTGAATCCTTCCAAAACGCTGCAATCCAATCAGTCATGAGTGTTCAAACTATTTGGAGCAACAGTTTAGGGAGCCGCACCGGTCTCTTGTTGCCTAGGCGATCTTCGTCGGTCCACTCGCGCGTCGGAGTTTGCCAATGATGAAGGCCCAGGCTTTACCGTGCACAGGTGGTTGCTAAATGTTACGAAGCATACATACGAAGCATAGTTAACCATATTTACACACCAACCATTCTGAACCAAGATTAACCACTCTTCACCAGATATTTATCCATGACTCATATTTGGTAACTAGCCGCTATTCATCATACTTAAGATTTGATTACTGGCAGTTTTAGTTGGTAAATTGTTTACACACCATGTTCAACCATAGTTATTAGTTAATTATTTTCAACAATATGCAATAATGTGTGTTATAACATTGTTATGAACCTATTTGTCAATAATTAAGTGTTAATCGTCAACAGCGACAGTACACGCATCACACCCCTCACTAGCTTCTCACGTGGCTGGTCGTAGGTGATATGCGCCGATCATTGGCCAGCCGGAAATCTGCTGCCTACGATGATCCACGCGATGATGGCACCGGTCTTAGCATCCGATGAGGCTCCAAAGTCTTCAAACTGGGGGTTGCAGGAGATATTACACCGAGTTTGTTGAATTGTAACGATACACGATGATTGTATTGGTTGATTGCAATGGATGAGCATTCATGGTTGACAATGACGCTGGTCAATTTCAATGGTTAATGATGACTACTGGTGGGTTGTCGGTTTAGTGCTTGGAAGCCAGTGCCCAGGGCCATAGAATAACCTGTAAAACATCCCAAAATGTGTCCCAAAGCGAGTCCAAAGCGAGTCCAAAGCGAGTCCAGTTTCATCAATTCCAGGGCTCGGGCCACCAGGTCCCCTTTTCCCGTCCATGCTTTATACAAGTGAGCTTGTTGATGCGGCCATGACGGCCCAAGCCTTTGCTGAATGCCTTGGTCAAAGGAAAATAGAGTTTGCTGTTTGTTCAATGTCTATTCTTAATTAGTTAACGATGAATGAAAGAAATAAATAAGATCCAAAGCATGAATCATGCTGAAATGCAGAAACCCGCAAAAGCGAGTAGGTCCGACTGAAAAGCGAGTCCGGACCAAATGATGGTTACCCAAACAAATAATTTCGTCCGCCACTCATATAGTGAAATGGCTTATGAACTAACCTATGACGCTTGAGGGTGCGGTTTTGCATAAACAATTCTGAGTTGAATCCTTCCAAAACGCTGCAATCCAATCAGTCATGAGTGTTCAAACTATTTGGAGCAACAGTTTAGGGAGGCACACCGGTCTCTTGTTGCCTAGGCGATCTTCGTCGGTCCACTCGCGCGTCGGAGTTTGCCCGCGATGAAGGCCCAGTCTTTACCACTGCCGTTGCAGAGAACAGTTTGATGATAGTTTTCTTGGGTGGCCAGTACTCACCCTGCCTTATTTACCATCCAATAGCCATCATCAATCAGTATTCACCGTAAAGTGCACAGATGGTTGCTAAATGTTACGAAGCATACATACAAACTATAGTTAACCATATGTACACAGTAACCGGTAACCATTCTCAAACAAGATTAACCACTCTTCACCAGATATTTCCCATGACTCAGATTTGGTAACTAGCCACTATTCATCATACTTAAAAGTTGGTTACTAGCAGTTTTAGTTGGTAAGTTGTATACACACCATTTTCAACCATAGTTACTAACGGTTGGTTAATTATTTTCAACAATATGCAATAATGTGTGTTATAACATTGTTATTATCTCATTTTTCGAAATATTCTGGACTATATTATCAACAATTGTTAATTATCAACAACGACAGTACAAGCATCACACCCCTCACTGGTTTCGCACGTGGCTGGTCGTAGGTGACATGCGCCGATCATTGGCCAGCCGGAAATCTGCTGCCTACGATGATCCACGCGATGATGGCACCGGTCTTAGCATCCGATGAGGCTCCAAAGTCTTCAAACTGGGGGTTGCAGGAGATATTACACCGAGTTTGTTGAATTGTAACGATACACGATGATTGTATTGGTTGATTGCAATGGATGAGCATTGATGGTTGACAATGACGCTGGTCAATTTCAATGGTTAATGATGACTACTGGTGGGTTGTCGGTTTAGTGCTTGGAAGCCAGTGCCCAGGGCCATAGAATAACCTGTAAAACATCCCAAAACGAATGTGTTTAAAAGGGGAAGCCATATTTGCCAAAGCTACTCTAGGGGTCAGACAAAGAAGGGTCACATTGACTTCCTGTGAAGTTGTGTAGACAAGAAAAAACATGAAAAAACTATATAGTGAAATGGCTTATGAACTAACCTATGACGTTTGAGGGTGCGGATTTGTCCAAACAATTCTGAGTTGAATCCTTCCAAAACGCTGCAATCCAGTCAGTGATGAGCGTTCAAACTATTTGGAGCAACAGTTTAGGGAGGCGCACCGGTCTCTTGTTGCCTAGGCGATCTTCGTCGGTCCACTCGCGCGTCGGAGTTTGCCCGCGATGAAGGCCCAGTCTTTACCACTGCCGTTGCAGAGAACAGTTTGATGATAGTTTTCTTGGGTGGCCAGTACTCACCCTGCCTTATTTACCATCCAATAGCCATCATCAATCAGTATTCACCGTAAAGTGCACAGATGGTTGCTAAATGTTACGAAGCAAACATACGAACCATAGTTAACCATATGTACACAGTAACCGGTAACCATTCTCAAACAAGATTAACCACTCTTCACCAGATATTTCCCATGACTCAGATTTGGTAACTAGCCACTATTCATCATACTTAAAAGTTGGTTACTAGCAGTTTTAGTTGGTAAGTTGTATACACACCATTTTCAACCATAGTTACTAACGGTTGGTTAATTATTTTCAACAATATGCAATAATGTGTGTTATAACATTGTTATTATCTCATTTTTCGAAATATTCTGGACAATATTATCAACAATTGTTAATTATCAACAGCGACAGTACAAGCATCATACCCATCACTAGTTTCGCACGTGGCTGGTCGTAGGTGACATGCGCCGATCATTGGCCAGCCGGAAATCTGCTGCCTACGATGATCCACGCGATGACGGCGCCAGTCTTAGCATCCGACGAGGCTCCAAAGTCTCCAAACTGGGGGTTGCAGGAGTTACTACACCGAGTTTGTTGGATTGTAACGATACACGATGATTGTATTGGTTGATTGCAATGGATGAGCATTGATGGTTGACAATGACGCTGGTCAATTTCAATGGTTAATGATGACTACTGGTGGGTTGTCGGTTTAGTGCTTGGAAGCCAGTGCCCACGGCCATAGAATAACCTGTAAAACATCCCAAAACGAATGTGTTTAAAAGGGGAAGCCATATTTGCCAAAGCTACTCTAGGGGTCAGACAAAGAAGGGTCACATTGACTTCCTGTGAAGTTGTGTAGACAAGAAAAAACATGAAAAAACTATATAGTGAAATGGCTTATGAACTAACCTATGACGTTTGAGGGTGCGGATTTGTCCAAACAATTCTGAGTTGAATCCTTCCAAAACGCTGCAATCCAATCAGTCATGAGTGTTCAAACTATTTGGAGCAACAGTTTAGGGAGGCACACCGGTCTCTTGTTGCCTAGGCGATCTTCGTCGGTCCACTCGCGCGTCGGAGTTTGCCCGCGATGAAGGCCCAGTCTTTACCACTGCCGTTGCAGAGAACAGTTTGATGATAGTTTTCTTGGGTGGCCAGTACTCACCCAGCCTTATTTACCATCCAATAGCCATCATCAATTAGCCATCATCAATCAGCAAGTCACCCTAAAGTGAAGATTTGGTTTCTTACCACACATACCAACCACAGTGAACCATATTTAGACACTGATTTCCCATCACTGACCCTTCTGATTCAAAATGAACAATCATAAGCATATAGTTTTCCATGATTCACAATTGGTAACTGAATCATTCTTACTGGCACTTGGTGACAGTTTTAGTGGGTGAATTTGTGACACACCAATCTCAACCATAGTTCGTGACAGTTGATGTAACTGGTTTCATTGATATTCATCAACACGCACGAAGGATTTATTGATTTTTTTAATAACCGTTTGGTGGTTTCTCAAAAGTATTGACCCCAAGAATTGAGGGTTTATTACTAAAAATGCTGAATATTTAATGATTTGGGAGGTCCCCTATTTCGAGAAGCGCCAAGTTCATTCACCAAATCTGAACCATTACTAGTAATTAATAGCCATAGTCCATAGTACACATCACACACACCACTAGCTTCTCATGTGGCTCAGGAGACATGCGCCGCTCATTGGCCAGCCGGAAATCTGCTGCCTATGATGATCCACGCGATGATGGCACCGGTCTTAGCATCCGACGACATTCCAAAGTCTGCAAAGGGCTATTACACAGATGATTGTTGAATTGTGATGAAATATAATCATTGATATTAGATATAATGATCACATTGATTGATTGTAATACTCAAGTATTAAAGGTTGACCAAAGGTCAATGATGATTAATGGTGGTTTCTACGTTAAGTGAGTGATTGGAAGACAGTTCCCGCGTCCACGCAATAAGCTGTAAACCACCTCAAAATGAATGTGTTTGAAAGAGGAAAACCACATTTTGCCAAAGTGGTGGGGATTTTGACAGCTTTAGCGGCGTTTGGGTCAATTCAGATGAGGGGGATCACATCCTAATTTCATCCTTGTTTACACTGTTTCCAGGTTCATGATTCAAAGCGTGTAGTGAGACTCAGGTGAGATAATGCTCAGTGTTCATTTTCTGTACCCAGTTGCCATTGAGATGAAAAGGGTCAGACCCAGAAGGGTCACATTGACTTCCCATGAAGTCATTGTAAGACAAAACTATAAGGTATAGTTGAATGGTTTTTACAATCTGATTGACCCAATTAGAACGGCTACATACGGCTACAGATGTTTATGAACATGTGTAAACTATTCTGAGTTGCAGTTCAATCCTTATTTCAAAAAGCTTGCAATCCAAAGAATCTTGAGCGATAAGCCATCCTGATCCACAGTTTGTCCCTTGCGCCACCTTCAGGCGATCTTCGTCGGTCCACACGCACCTCTGCCCGCGATGAAGGCCCAGTCGAGCTGCCACAGCAAAGATGGTCAATTGCTTGGTTGATGCTTATTTGGTGGTTTCTTAAAATGGGGGTACTCCCAAATCATCCAATATCAATCATTTACAATAATAAACCAGCCATTTTGGGGGTCCCCTATTTTGAGAAACCACCATTTGATGATGATTGATGGGTAAAATTGATAACTGTTCACCATACAAGCTGTTGGATGAACCATTTGTATCTTGAATTATTTTCTTCAGAGTAGCTCATTGGACCATCCAGTGCCCGCCCTTGCATCCCCAAAGAAGTCGTTCAACTTCTACAAAGCCAGCTGGTATCCAGACTTTTGGTTCACCACTATACTGGTATACCATTGTATACTACCACCATATACTGGTCATGGTACATATTGGTTCATTAATTGCAGTAGTATATATTACCATTCATTATATAGTACCATTACAGTAGTATATGTTACCATCAAACTGATATACCATACATTATATAGTACCATTACACTAGTATATATTACCATCGAACTGATATACCATTGCGCATATGGCTTCACTATACCATTGTACAGTAGTATATCCTTACCAGTTTGGTTCACCATCCACCGTGCAGCCCTGAGCTGGTAAACCTGGCGGGGTCTCCACTGTTCCAGGTGACCTTCGATACTCCACCGCGCCGGTGCGCATGTCTCGCATGTTGCGCGAGGGCGATGAAGGTCGGGGGACGGTTGGACGGTTGGACGGGCGGTGAATGATCCCTTGGTTGTGGGACATTTTTCCGGATTTGTTTTGCATTTTTTGTTTCGGATTTTGTTCGAATCAAAGATGTGGGTCAAGGCAGTGATTAATGATCCATTGCTTCATACCCCGTAACCTTAGCATCCCCTCCATGACCAGTCAAGCTGTTGGGATGTCCACTGACCTTTTTTGGGATGGTTAATATTGACCCATCCCCGATGAATGGCCCGGATGGGCTTAGAATTGTTGACAATAGAACTGTGTTAGTCATAGTTGATAGTCTCTGATTAGTTTATGGCTGACGGATGGTAAGGTTTTCTATGTGTTTTACCAACAGATACCAATAGTTGCCACTGTGCAATGTATAGTTCGGGGTCAAGAATGATACCCTTGGTACTCTATCTAAAAGATGTTTCAATACTAAGGTACGAGTCACGTGGACCTTTGCTAGCAGGGAAGTTGCCTCTTTGAGATCAGTGATTTCAAACGATGAGCAAATCAGCAAGTTTTGGGGGAAGGCTTCATGGCTGATAAACGTTCTGGTACTTGGTTTGTCCAATTCACTGCACACTGCTCACCGGACATTTCAGCAACTGAACGCTTGAAATTCTTTGTTTCGTTTCGGTCAAAAAATGGTTGTTGTCTTTTCCCATTCCAGGTTGGGTTGAGTCCACATGTACCCAGACCAGGAGGTCTTGGCAGCCAGAATGTCATTGGGAGAGTTGGTTCAACCAGGTTTTGTCGCGGCCAATTTGGTTAGGTTTTGCTGCGCTTCCCTGCAACTATCATCAACCATGTAGCAACGTCCTCGCACTTTGTTCCAGAAGCCATGGTAGCTGATATGCATTCCCACCCTCATGAAACGATATACTGTAATGGCTTATGATTGACCATATTCGTCCATCATGAAGCATATTTAGCATTAATTAGCCATGATTGACCATCTCAAACCAGTATTTACCATACCATTTACCATTCAGCAACAAGTCTTAAAGATTATCAACCATCAACCGAATCATCAATCATCAACCACTGGTTGGTGGTTAAAGAAAACATATTTTCCCTAGTAATCATTAACAATTGGTTAGTTGACTCATATGTTTCATAGGGGTTGAAACTACCAACCAGTCAACCATTGTGAACCTCCCACTACCAGGCGGCCCCGTGTGTGACACACGGTCACGGTTAGGCCCACGAGCCTCGCGTGCCGAGCGCCGCTCACGACTGGAAGGAGATGCCGAGTGCCGATGTTTCATCCAACGGATCCAACGGACGTTGGGGTTATGGTTAGGAATTGTGTTTTCTCAAAATGGGACCAAAAATGGATGATTATTACTATGAATGACTCTCATAAATATACTGTTATTACTGTAGATGATTTAGGGGTACCTCTATTTGGTGGTTTCTCAAGTCATAGGGGTCCCCCAAATCATCCAATATCAACCATTTATAGTAATAAACCAGCCATTTCGGTGGGTCCCCTATTTTGAGAAACCACCAAATAGAGGTACTCCTAAATCATCTACAGTAATCATAGTATATTTATGAGAGTCATTCATAGTAATAATAATTAATTTTTTGGTCCCCAATTCGAACAAAACCAGGAACTAATGACTTGATGAATGGTTTACTGATGGTTGATTAATCGTTGATTGTTGACGGGGGATGAATGATCAACTGAATGGTTCAACCAGGAACCAACTGGTGATTTTGTTCGAATTGGGGACAAAAAAAATGGATGATGATTACTATGAATGACTCTCATAAATATACTATTATTACTGTAGATGATTTAGGGGTACCTCTATTTTGAGAAACTACAAACTAGTGGGTGATGAATGGTTGACTGATGGTCAATTAATGGTTGATAATGCTTGATTAGTGACTATAATTTACGCTTAATTGGCGGCTGTACAGGGGGTCATTATATTAGCGGTTATAGTGATTGTGTTTTCACGTTGAATGGTGGCGAATCAATGGTAAGTGGAATGTTATGGAGTGGTTTAGATCACCGACGATGGTTCGTGGATGGTCAATAATGATGACAGTGGCTAGTGGATAACCAGCCATTCTGCAATGATATAAGATTGGCTGCAGTTATTACTTATGATTAGTTTGTACAATTTCTCATAGTTGTTCATCAACTATCTCTGTGAACTATTCTTAAACTAGACAATGAACCATATGCCACAAATCATCATCACAATTTTGATGGTCAATTGTTTAGCATTTGGTTATCATAATTAACCATAAGATTCATCATGATGGACAACAATTGACCATGAACTCACCATGTCCTCACCATTTCCTCGTCATGCCCTCACCATTTCCTCACCGTGAAAGCGGCAGGATCCGAGCAACGCATGCTGTCGCAGCCGTTGCTTGGTTGTATCATGGTTGACGGTGTTTGTTTCAGTAAAGTGGTTCAAGCTACGAATGATGGTGGTCAAGAACCAGTGCTCTTGCAACCAGTATTTAGTTCAACTAGAATTACGGTCAATCGGTTGACGACGGTGAAAAACTGGCTATACTCATGGTGATTCATGAATGATGTTTTATCACTGGGCAATACACATCTACTGATGGCAAATGATTGTTGATAGTGGCTAATGGTCAAGAATGGTCAGTAATGATGGTTAATGGTTTGTAATTAGCAATAAAGTATGGTATACGAGGAGGTCATGATGGTAAATCAATGCTTAATTGCTGGTGCATGATGATGATTAATCATTTACCGTTCTGAACCAGCAATGAACCAACATTGAGCATTCTCATCATTTACCATCATTGACCAACAGTTCACCCATATTAAACCACCTTATTCATTTAGCATGATGGACCATCAGTAGCCATCATTAGCCCTCATAACTCCCCATGACCCTTCATAGTCAAGGAGGCAACCACGATACTCATCGATGAACTACCAATCTGTTTATGGCTGATTGCGGCTACCATTCTCTTCATTTACTGTTGATAATGGTTGATAAATGATGGATGATACTCGTTCAGGATGATTTCCTATTTTAATGACCATGGCCCATGGCTGGTAACCGTCACTAACGGTCCATAGCGTTGAGTAATAGATGAGGAGTAATTTGTTGTTATTGTTTGTTTGCTTTCAACGGTTCTACTTCTCCGCTTTGCTGCTTTTTGCTGCTGTGCCTACTGCTACTGGCGACAGTGCGCAGCCGGTTCTACCAACCATGAAACATCCCAGCAGCAGGCAAGATTGATATCGAGCATGGAAGAACAATCGGATTCTCGTTTTTGGAAAACTTGGTTGCTTTCAAGCTCGGTGGTGAGAATGGGTGTTTTCTTTTGGCATCTGCTCTGCCTTGTTTGGATCCCTGCTAGCGAGCTGATTAACAACATAAAAAGAATCTCTGAGCATAAATTACCAACGAATACCCCAATGTTAAGCACCGTATTATTGGCCAACATGAATCATCATGTATTACCATTCACCACTAGCAACCATGTGCTAACCATATTAACCAATATTCACAAATGTTTTGGTTGATTGACCATCAACCAACCCTCAGCAAGAAAAAGCATCACCATTTACCATCATTAGCCATCCATGAAGGTGCCAACGTTAGCCAGTATCAGCGATCAACCATTACCAACCATTCATAGCAAACATGAATCAGATGCAGTATTGACCCATATGGGGCATGGGTTCGCCAGTTCCACACCAATATCAACCAATTCTGCCCATGATTGACCGTCATTTATCAATAATAGCCATTACTAACCATCATTAGTGATTAGCTAATCGCCTAATACAGTCAGATCCACTAGTAACCATTCTGAATCGTCAATTTATTGACATTAGCCATCATGAGCCAATGTTTGCCCATAATTCACCTCTATTTAAATTTGGCTTTGGGTCAAAACCCTTCACGCCTGGTTCCCCATCTTTAACCATTGTTTTCCCTATTATGGTTGATTATTGTCCCTGGAAAATTGGTAGGTTAGTATTGACCCATAGCCATACAGCTGGTGTATCCCCTATAATTGTTAGTTATCATCCCCTATTATCAACCATTAACCATTAGTTGGTTGTTTAATATCAACCCATAGATCCTCCAAGGTCCTCCGTGGTTTTCCCATGGCGTTAGCGCAAGCGGTTCTCCACCGGTGGCTTTTTCAGCGAGGCCCGAGGATTCGGAGTCCGACATCCTGATGCACGACGGTTTCCGCCGCAAGTCCGAGGTGCGCGACTCGTTGCTGTGGCCACTCGTTGCGAGCTGGCGAGCTGGGTCAAGCAGTTCATCAACCAACTAAGGGGGGTTAAGCACCAACAATAGCTGGTTAATGGTTAATAATAGGGGATAATAAGTAACAATCATAGGGGATATACTAGCTATACATGGCCATGGGTCAAGCAGTTGATCAACCAACTAAGGAGGGTTAAGCACCAACAATTCATAGGGAAAACAATGCTTAATGAGGTGATAAATGATAATGGGTTCTTAACCGACAATAGGATTAGTTAACAATTGTTAATGAGCCATAGCTTAACCATGCTTAGTTAATAGGGAACCCCAAGGACCAACAACAAAGGGTATGGGTCAATATTGATGAACCAACTAGGGGGGTTCACCACCAACAATTTCATTGAGAAAACAGCATGGTTAATGATGAACCAAGGGTACAGGGTGAACCGACCCCATAGCCGTATCTTTTCAGCGACTTGTAAGTCGCAATGAACACCCATCCGTCTATGTGTGCATTGATGGTAGTAATTAGTTGTGGTAATTATTGGTAGTGATTCACAGTGATTGGTATTCAATGATCTATGGTATTAGTAAATGATTCATGATACGAATGACTATTTGGTAGTAATAGATAATGATTAATGATAATAATACAGTAATTGATTGGTAGTACTGCAATCATTAATTGGCAGTAATGATTGATTACTCAGTACTTGGCAGCGATGCTAGTAGTAATGATTCATTGATGTAGTTAATGTAGCAATGATTAACATGGAGCAATAGTGATCTATGGTAGTAGTAATGGTGATGATGATCATATTGATTAGTGACAATAGTGCTGATAAACCACTAGTGATGCATTGTTAATGATAATAACAGTGATAGTGGTAGAGTACTGATGGCGGTGTATTAAACAATAGGGGACCCCCCAAAGTGGTTGGTTTATTACCAAAATAGTTTTATCAACTGGATGATAACTGGGATACCCTTATGTTGAGAAACCACCTGATGATTAATGACAGTAGTTGTGATAATGATAGATGATGATAATGATCAGTGACAAGTGATCAACAGTGATTAGTGATTAATTTCACAATGGTAGTAATGATCCAGGAATCAATTAGTTATACGAACAGTTTTAGGGCTATTAATCTATATGATTAAGATAGGAATCTTTAACCATCCATTAATGGCAGTAGTCAAGTCAATGACTAGTGATTCATCATGGCTTAATGATTCTGGGTCATGTGCAGAGTGGTCCCCCCCTGGCAATAGGCTATGATAGTTATTTACCCTCGGATTCCATCACCATTGAGACAATGCGCTGTGTTCAAAAACAATGCGCTATTATTGTTGTTGGCATCATGCTGGTCAAAGATTCTGGTATTTGGCTTATGTCTACTTTTCCTAGTAGTTACCCTAGTTGTAAACCGACTTAGCTACCATTCCCCACCTTGTATCCTTTGACAAACTCACATGGCTGGCTGGAAAAACCACCATGTTGTTACCAGCAATGTATGATGGATTTTCCAGTGAGCCATGTTAGTCCAGACCTAAGTTGGCGAACAGAACTAGGCTATTTGCCAGGCAAATGGTAGATATAACTAGCATATTAAATGGCTTATTCATCAACTTATCATCATTATTAACCATAGCCATTCTTAACCATACTTACTTGTTTGCTAAATGCCTTATAAATCAGAACTATGGTTAAGAACCAGGGGGGCGCACCTTGTGTGGAACCAGGATTGTAAGCAGCCATTTATAACCAGGGTAAGCCATTTATAGGCCATATATAAGCTATTTATAGGCCATTTATAAGCCAGGGAGGGCCCGGTCCCTTGAGCTGCGCCATTTCCAGCACCCAGAAATCCCCTGCTGCCGCTGCGGTGCCAGGTGCGTGGCCCGCAGATTCGTCAGGTCTTGACTCTGGAGCTGGACGCGGACCGACCTGAGCAGGTGCGGTGGCTGGTGGTGATCCCCGTGACACGGTGGCAGTGGGTCGCTCGCAGTGAACCAACCAACGAGCTGGGTTAATGGTAGATCATTGGGGTATAATAAGTAACAATAGTGGGGGATATAGCAGCTATACATGGCTATAGGTTTATATTAACCAATGACCAACCAATTTCATGGTGGATAAGTTCACCAACAACCTATAGGGAAAACAGCCTGGTTAATGATGGGGAGGTACAGGGTGAACTGACCCATGGCCAGTTGGTGATGAATGGTGTAATAACTAACCATGGTTGGTTGGTGATGGTTGGTGATCATGATTCCCTGGTGATGATTTTTGTTGGGGGTGGGATTTGATGGTGACCATTGGATTTTGTTGGGGAATTGTACAGATGATGGTGATGATTTTGTGGCTAGGTACGTGACCATTGGATTCGAATGGTTTTTGATGGGGAATTATAGGCTGGTTGGTGGCTTATGGTGGTTGGTAGTTGTTAATGATAGGGGATAAGAACCACCAACCAGTAGGGAAAATTGATCCTCTTGGGGACTTGGAGATTCTGATGTGTTTTTGGCTCCTTCTTTTTCTGGGAAATGATAAGGGATTCTAGGTCTTTTTGGGTTTACGAAGATGGGGTTGGTGATGATCCCTGTGGTTAGTTGGTTCTGAATGGTGTTATAGGGGATTATAGTGGGTATGCATAGGGGATGATTCCTACCATTTATCCATGATCACCCTGTAGTCCAACCAGAAAATTCATTAATGGTTTACCTACTTGACCCTTGACTCGCCATCAACCAGTATTAGCCATTAGTTAATGATGACGTAACCATTGAACACCTACGAGTGACCGTTGAATAAACATTTGTTGCTCATAGATTGCCCACAGGTTTGATCCGATGATTAGCCAGTTATGCTGGGAGTGTCTATGGTTGAGCAGATGTGCCCTGGGTCCCTACCATGGTTGGCAGCTTGGTTGAGATCAGCCCAACAGTCACTGAACAAAGTGGGTTACAAGTTATGGCAACATCACTGGCTGTTGGTTGGGAGCGAGGCCATGAAACGGATTTCTGCGAGCAACTCCAGAAATCACTTTCAAAGACCATGTTGCAGAACTACCTCCATGATAGTGATGCCCAACCAAGTTCACCAGATCTGGAGTCGACGGTGGCAGAAAGCCACAAAACGTATTGAACCAAAGGATGCTGACTGCTTCTTAGTCCTGATTCGAATCAGCATGGCAGACATGAAGCTATGGCTCAAACATTCTGGGGTTGGACCTGCACCAATCTTTGTTGCTTCCAAGATCGTTGCTGATGATCAACCGTCTGAGGACCAATACGGTGTGATATGGATTGGGAAATCACTGCCAGCTGCATTGGTTGCACTGACCACATGCCCAGACCACATGCCCAGACCACATTGGCTTGGTGCATCGAGCTCTTGTTTCATTAATTTGGCATCCGTGTCCACACGAAAAGATTTCCAACTGCATGGCGAGAACATAGGGGTGAAGAGAGCGTTCCGAGTCAGATTTCCATCAAGTCCAAGTTCACAGTTGCTGGTGTTCCACGCGGACTTTCTGGCCCGCTGCTTGAGAAGTGGTGGGAATAATTGGCAATTTTAAACACAATTTAACCAGTGTTAGCCATTAGTTCTGCATAACTTAATCACCAATCAACCATCAATCAGCCAACATAGACCACCAGTCAATCATGACTTGACCATTGACCATCAATCAACCATCATTAGTCATTAGTCATTCGTTCAGCCTGACTCAATCACCAATCAACCATCAATCAGCCATCATTAGCCATTAGTTAATCATGACTTGACCATCCATTTATCCATAGACCATCAATCAACCATCATTGGCAAATAGTTAGTCATGAGTCGACAATTATGTTTTTAATAAACCATCAATCAACCATCATCAGCCATAGTTAATCACGACTTGACCATCAATCAACCGTCAATCAACGATCAATCAACCATCAATCAACCACTTAAAGCCACTAATAAATCACAAATTGAACAACCAATCCAACTAATCAACCATCACTGAACCATGAATCATTAGGCAAACCTCACAAGTTCTCGTTCACCATCAATTGTCCATCAAAGCACCTTATTCAACCAATCTACCCACTGATTACTAAGGTGATGAATTACTAAGGTGGAAATCGCAACTTAATCAACCATCAACTAATCATCAACTATCAATGAACCATTACCTTCAATCATCAATTATCCATTCATCACTGATTCATCACTGATTCATCACTGATTCATCACCGACCCGTGTCGCCCCGCACACAGATGAAGTCCATCGTGTGGAAGTTCACGTCACGCGGTGCTTGCGTGAAGGTCATTACCAGCGAATGCCCTGAGGCCGCAGGGCGACTGGGGCGCGGCGCGGGCTAGTGGTGCAGGTTGGTCAGCTATGGGAATTTCCTACAAGGTGGGCCCCTTAAACGTTAGCTAAGTTGGCTTAGAACTAGGGTAAACTACCAGTTGTGGTACATATAACTACCAGTCATGGTAGATATAACTAGGTGAGATATCGCGGTTTCTCAAGCCATATGGGACCCCCAAATTGGTTGGTTGTTTTATTGCTATAAGTGACCAATATTCGATGATATGGAGGTACCTCCAGAGATAGATGTGGTGATAGAGATGGTGATTCAGTGTTCAACGATATTTAGCAAATTCCTAACCAAAGTTAGTCAGGTTAATTGTAGTCAGGTTAATTGTGGTTTAGAATGATGATTTCATGGGTTATGGCAATGGCTAGCCTGGCTACTTAGTATGGTTTTTTCACGAAGAGTTAGCCAGGTTTAGTATGGAAAAATTGTCAGCTATTCTTAAACTACCCCACATGTGTGCCGTCGATAATAAACAGATATTTGAGACAAATCTTATTAGTGGACGGTGGTTGCAAACACACACCAACAGAGGTCTATGAACGAATATGAACCATCACATTAGTTACCACTACAGTAGTCATTATCATCTATCATTAACCATTATTAAGCACTATTGACCATAGTTAACCACAGAAAATCTCATGGCTCCCCTACAACCACCCCTGACTCCACCAGTCATACGTGGCAGGCGTCGGGTGAGCAGCTGCGCGCGGGTGATCTCCTGACGTTCATCAACGACGAATGCGTCCTCGAACAACCCAAGTGCGCAGCGCAGTGGGAGTTGGGAAGTTGAGTTGGTAGATTTGGTTAATAGGTTTGTGATATGGTTTAGTTACATATAAAGATTCATAGTGGTTGATGATAGGGTTATTTATGATGTTGAGGGTTTGTTATATGGCTTATGATGGTTGATGGTGGTTAATAAATGTTGATAGTCGGGTTATGTAGTTGATGATGGTTAATAGTGGTTAATAATAGGTTGGTGGTTTGTCATATGGTTTAGTTATATATAATGACTAATAGTGGTTAATGATAGGGTTATGTAGTTGATCATGATGATGATGATGATGATGATGATGATGATGATGATGATGATTACTATCAATCTCATCAAGCTGTATGATGTTGCTGGTTTATGATATGGTTTTTAATGGTCAATAGTGATTAATAATAGGGGATAATGACCAACAATAAAGGATGGTTAAGAATGATTATACAATGGTTGAATGGTTAATATCTGGTTGGTGAGTGATAATGGCTAATTATTATGAACTATGATGAATTGATGGTTGACCACTAGTCATTATTTGGGTAATTGATATTACAATTGCCATTAATAAAAGGGGATATTGATCCATAATTGGCCAACCCATGTTGATGGTTCATGATATGGCTTGTAATGGTTAATAATGGTTGATGATAAGGGATAATGACCAACAATAGGGATTAAACATCTAGAATATGGTTTCTAGTGTATGATTCCGATGATGGTATGGGTGTACTTGGTGGATTATAATGGTTGATAGGGAGCAATCACCAACAAAAATGGTCAAACATCTAGTATCCGGTTTTAAAAGCATTCAACCTTGCTATAGGTGGTTTCTTAAAAATGAGGGTACCCCCAAATCGCCCTTTTTCAAGTTTTATAGCAATAATGATGATGGTAATGATTGTGCTTAGTATGAGTATATCAACCAAAGGAGGTATAACAGTATGAGGAAGAAGGTTTGAGGCAAAGGCAATGGGTGGCAACAATAATGATGGTGGCATCCATAGGTATGCATGGTTCAAAGCGTGAACCAAAACGGTAGACATGGATCATGATCATGATCGACAGATACCTGATGTTTGATTAGCAATCAACATGATGTAGACCCGTGCGGTTCACTAATAGACCCTTATGATCCATTGTCACCGTAATGTAGACCATTATTGAACAATTGAGTTGGTTCCCTACAACAACATGTGGCGGTTTCTCGAGTCATAGGGGTACCCCCAGTTATCATCCTTTCTGGAGGGGGCACTGGGGGAATGACCCCGGGTATTAGAGCCTAAGAGGGGTACACCTAGGCCCTAGGGGTACACCTAGCTACGGGGTTGGACCCCGGCATTCCGACCAGTTCCCCTGCCCAGGGCCTTCATCCAAAAGACCTGGAAGGAGCAGTAGCTCGGTGCTACGCTGTCGTACATGCTACGCTTGGTGATCGTTTTTGGTGGTTTAGGTGATGATAATGAGGGGTTAGCGGTGGATTAGTTGAGAGTACAAGGTGGGGCCCCCAAAAGTATTGACTTGCTTTGAAAGTCGTTAGCTAGAGTTATATCAAGTTATATCTACCATTTGCCTAGTAGCTACCCTGTTCATCAACAAATCGCTATCGCCAGGGGGCCCCACCTTGCAAGGTGGTCAATAAGATGGTAGTGGCTACTGGTTTATAAACGAGGTGGTGATGGTTGATGACAAGATGGGTTAGCAATAGGGTGAGGATACTTGATATGGCCAGTTAGTTGATGATATTCATGAGGATATTTATTGGGGAATGATTGACCTTAGTTGATGATGATGCTTGATAATTTCATATTGATCAATGGTTAGTGGGTCAGGGTTGATTGGTTGATTAGGTGGTAGATATTTCTGACAGTTTGTTCTGATCCATGACCATGATTCATGATTTAGCCTTAATTGTTGCGATTGCTGGTAGTGATTTTGACACGGTCAGTTATTTTGATACATTATTGTGTTTAACAATAGTGTTGGTCGAAGACGTTTACTGTTATTAGTCATCATTCATAGTTAACGGTTCATAATACTTGATAATGTTTGATCATTGTTAATGGCTCATGATTCCAATTGGTATTGATTCGTGGTGACGGTTGGTCATGGTTCATGATTGTAGTGAGTAACGGTGAATGAGTATGATTGATCAAGATTCTGATTTTGCCACAATTGATTCATGACTGTGCTTCGTATTGGTTAATGATTGTGGTTCACAATGGCTCATGCTTCTGTGTAATACGGATTCATGATGCCGGTTCATGATGGTTCGCGATTGCGGCCAACCATACAAGATGGGCCCCCAGAAGTTATGAGTTGATTAGGAAGCCATTAAACTATAGTTCTATCTACCATAACTGGTAGCCACCCAAGTACCAACTTAGCTAACGTTAAGGGGGCACACCTTGCAACGGTGCCGAGAGCCGCTTTTTTTGCAGGCTGTTAGATCGAAGATGGTGCTTGCTAGTTATGTTCCTTCACGATCAAGCATTAGTAAAACATTCATTACTGTGACCATCATTACAGGACTGTTATCAACCATGGTGATCCATGATGAACCATTATTCACCATACCCATTGTTCATAATCAACGATGGTCAACGTTGATGTGGTCACTATGATGCTCAGACGCGTCCAACCACAAGGCTGCTGTGAACCACTATCAACCAGACCATATCCGTCGTTCACGCTTAATGATGATCAATCATGACTATCCCCAGGTGGTGGTTTCTCAAAATGGGGCCCCAAAGTTATGCTCGTCTTACTACCAAGTGTAAATATCTATTAATTAACCATAGTGGTTATGAATGAAACCAAGTGGTTATTTATAGTTATAGCCATATTCTATAGCATAGTCATTAACTTAGAAACCATCAGGTTATAAATATAGTCATAGCTTTTCAAATAATAGTTATAGCCATACTGACTATTTATAGTTGATTACCTATTACTATAAAAACTTACTGTACATAAGTATAAACAATCTTATACCATAGTGGTTATTTATAGTTATAGCCATTAACCATAGTCATTAACTATTACTGTAACTGGTTCATGACTTCAAAACCACCAGGTGCTCCATCGGCGGCCGAAGTGAGTCGTGTTCAATCGCTCAGGCAATTGGAAGATCGCTACGTGAAGCTACGTGGGGATCGCTCAGTAGTGGTTACGGGGGAGCGAGGCCAGGAGCCAAGGGTATCCCAATAGGCTTTTAAAGGTTCAGCAAGGCCAGGAGCCACCAGGGGAGTGGTGTAGCCAGATGACAGCCATTGCTTTAACGACTCAATGGTTCAAATGGTTCATCGGTGATTGAGTGATGACAACTGTGGGATTGCAAGACATCATCATGCCTGTTGTTTTTGTTCGTTTTGGTGGTAGTGACGTGGTCTTCATTAGAAAAAGAGTGTTGTTCGAATGATGAGTAAGCTGGGGAGGTGTGGAATGATTTCTAAACCGTCAACTGCGAGCATATCTACGTAGCCATGTGTATCTTGTTGTTTTTGTCAGCAGCTGGGCAACCAGAGAACGCATAGTGACATGGTTTTGGGTCCAAAATCCTACACGAGTGAACATGCCCAAGAAGGACCAAATGATCAAATGGGTGTACCATCATCCAGGAATCATCAGGGTGAACTATCATCCATGAATCATCAAGGTGAATCATCACTATTGATGATGGTTCCAGCCATGTTACCATCAATGTGAAGCATCATCCATGGATCAATACCAATATAACCAATGTAAAGGATGTTCAAAACTATCTTGTGACACTTGGTGTGAAACCATGCCTACAGTCGGCAACCATGTAGATCAATGATTCTACGCGACTATGCTCAGCAGCAATCAGTTGCAACAGCCAGCTATTATGGCTGATGATAATTGGCTGGGAAATAGTGAAGCCTAAGTGAGCAGTATGATTACATGATGGTTGGTGAACACAACCGATAGTTGTCGTTGGACTTGATCATATCATGATGGTACAACCATTCATGATGGTTCACAACGAGCGATAAACGATGGGCTTGTCATACATTGAACCGGTAAATGAGATAGGCCAAAGCTGGAAAGCGAATCGTTGCAGATTTAAGTTGCAGAATTGTAGATTTGCATCCCATCTAGTGGCCGGTTACATTGATCAGGGGTATAGGTGTTCATCAAGCCAACAAACCTCCAGGGTTTACTACCAGAAATCCCAGTGAAAAAGAAGCAGCTGCACATCGAGACAGACTCTGACCAGGAGTCGTAGCCATCGACGTGGCAGAGAAACAGGAGAGAATCCACACGAGATCGGAGCACAAGGAGGGACCCCTGGTCACCACAGAGCTTCGTCCGAAGTCAAAAAGTGAGAAGAAAAAGGAGCGAGGGCCGGTGGAGGACAGGCAGGCCACCGCCGCCCGGGAGCGGCAGGCCCGGCACATGAAAGACCGGGTCGTGGTGCCGGCGGAGGTGGAGGAGGTGAACACGGCCGCTCTCGCACCTGTCATGGGACCGGCATGGCCATGCGACCCCGCGTGTGCCATGATGCGCTTCATGGGGTGGCGGAAAGATCCAAAAGGGCCACGTTCTGAAGCCGCAGCGCATCCAAGCAGATGCAAACAGGTGTCCAGTGGTGCCATACATTATTTGGTTGGTGGTGTTAAACTGATTTCATTTTCCCCAGTTTTTTTCAAATGATTGGTTGGTTAACAAATATTTTTCTTACAGGTCATAACCACCAACCAGATGATTTGTTCATGCTTAGATATGGTTGATATAGTGGCCAACTGTAGGGGATAATGACCAACAATGGTTGCTACTAACCAACAAGGTAGCTGATTGAACATGTTTACATTTCCCAAATGTCTTCAGAAATGGTCGGTTGGTTGACCAATAATATGTTTTTTTAGTTGATGAGGGTTGAAACCACCAACCAGATGATCTTTCCATAAAAATCACGCAGATTTCGCAAGGAACCTGTTCTGGTTGGTGGTTTCAAACATTTTTGATTTTCCCTACTAGTAACTATTAACTGATGGTTGGTTGGTTGATATTTTTCACATTGGTTAAAAATACGAACCAGTGTTTTTGTTTCGCAGTTTGCTCACGGAATTCACCACCGGATTTCGTTAATGAATGTGAGATCAAGGTTCTGCCTTGCACTTTAAGTCCAAGCAGTTCATTTTGAGTAACTTGTTCTATGGATGTGGGCCAAGATCAAGTCTCGCAAAGATAAGAAAACGCACATGCCTGCAAAGGTACAGTGGGATTTCGACCCAGCAAATTACACTGGAGAATCAAAATTTGAATGGGCGTATCAATAATTAAGCCGATTTATATGCCGGTTGATATCTCTGCACATGTTCGTATTTTCACGTGTTCTCAAAATTTGGTTTGTTTGTATTTTAAGATACTTATAGAAGGAACAAAAACATATAAATCAACATTGCTGTGGGTAAATACCCTGGTGACATCCCCCAAGTGACCCAAACTAGTCTAGCTGTGGGGATGTTCGCCCAATTTCTTGGATCATATGGGTGGTTCTGAAAAGAAAGGACTCCCCAAATCATCCATTATTAACCATTTGTAATAGTAACCCAGCCATTTTTGTGGCTTCCAATCCTGAGAAACCACCACATTGACCTAGAACCCCTGCTGTGAACTGTGCATCTCGAGGCTTCAAGCCCGTGGACCTTGAGGCTGGCACCGCGCCAGGGCTGTGAACAGCAACCCGAGAATGCTTGGATGATCATCCCACTTAGTAACTGGTCAGTAAGCATGGTCATATCCTATTTATCAAGGATACAGCCCACTTAGGGCAGTTACTAACCAGGGTTACTAAGTGGGATGATCATCCAAGTGGTCCCGGAAAATCATGATGAATGGCCACCTGTGTGGAGTTTCTCATGCTTCAATCATGTCCCACAATGCTTGTGCTATGAAAAACTTGTCCTTTCCAAGCCATCACTGTACTGATCGATTCTCGTTAGTGGTTTGATCGACATTTTGATTATTTTCCCTAGTATCCATTGACAAATGGCTGGTTGACTAATATTTTTCATACGGGTGGTTCAACCACCAACCAGCCATGATTTTCATTTTAGTGGCGGAGCCATCCTGAAGGACCACCCTACTGGTTGATACAACATCATTGACAGTCATCATATTGCTTACCCATCGCCCACCCATCATTCCTTTTGCTCGCCAGCATCAAACATTCGAAGCAATGGTTGAGCAGCCGTCCTTAGCGGTGTCTTTGCCGATGAAGCATCATCAACCCATCAAAGCATTGGCTGCTTAACAAGCCATCACGCATCATGAAACACTTGATGATCGACCATCCTCAACCAGCATTTTACTGATTGATGATCCATCATCACAGCTACATCATTTTGCTGGATGATTAACCCCCGTCAACCCACAACTGCATTGGTTGATTACCCTTTTTATTGCCATCAGGATACTCGTTGGTAAGCCGCCATCAATTCACAATTCTTCTGGTTCACCCTCCCTGACCATCACTTGTTGATACCCCCACTTTGAACCGCTTTGGAACGCCAATGAATTGAGCATCTCAAACCATCATGATGTAGTTTAGCCAGCGGCTAGCCGTTCCTAATGGTAATTTTGTGGGTTGCAGTCCAGCATCATCAGTCCAGCATCGTTGACCATCATCAGCCCGGCTGACTGTTCTGATTAATCATCACAACCAATTGGTTAACCATCCGGAAAAAAAAAAAAAACAGCACCAGATTGATGGATCATGGGTGCTTCACCTTTTTAGTTGAATAATTGTCATCAACCCAACATTTTGCTCCTGAAAATGCACTTGTTCCCCTGACCCGAAGCAGGCTTGAGTCCTGCAACGCGCGGCTCTCAGGGGGGTAAGGGCTCAATGGTTACTGACAATGACTGACAATGGAAAACAATGGTGCCAAGCGATAGTTTCTGACGGTTGAACGATTGTCAATGATGGTCAATAGCAAGTTATTCTTTGGCAAACGATCCCTTGGAATTCCAAATCATCTTCAGTAAGCAAGCCGTTTATACATGGTGACCTGTCCACTTCCAGTTTAGTTTACCAGAATACACTTCGGCATGCTAAGTACATGTCGATGGTTTGTAAATCCCAACCTTCACGATTCATTCGATGGTGTGTAAATCCCAACCTGGTTCATTATCCATCATAAGCCTCAGGATTCATTCGTTCATGAACTAGATCAGTAATCTCAACCTCTGTTCATTCATTCATCAACTAGTAGTTGTTTCATTAACCATCATAACTCTAGTTATTCTTGATGTTTCTTGATGCTATGCCCAACAGTGTGACCAACCTTTCGGCTGATCACTTGGTCCTTGCGGGTATATGAGGGTTCCGTTTGTTATTTTTCTTGTTGTCGTGTTGATTACTCATTATTTTCTAGTTTGATCAGTTTCTGTTTTTTTTCCGGGCTGATTAAAATTGCTGAATCACAGGGGTAAAAACAAGAACAACAAGCGGCAACAACCTACGAGAGTCAACAGTCGCAAGCAACCGCTGTTTGCTTTCGATTACCAACAACAACAACAACAACAACAACAACAACAACAACAACAACAACAAGAACAAGAACAAGAACAAGAACAAGCAACCTGGTACCGACAACAACAAACTGTTACCGACCTACCTGGTGAGTTGCGTGTGCTTGGTTGGGAGGGATCAGCCGGGCTTCGGGGAAGCAATGGCTATTCCTTTGCAAAGGGGGAGCGTTTCGGGATTTGGAGCTACCAGGGGTGGCCAGGTTGCCCAGATTGTAGTACCAGCCATGACAAAAAAGAATGGTCATCGTTCGTTGACGTTTGTTAATCAATGGCGATTCACTGTTATGAATTTCCATTGCCTATGATCTATTCATATCAATAGTAATTCATAACATTAACAATAGTTAATTGTTGACTGTTATGTCTATCAGCTGATTCTATGGTCTGACTATGGACCGGCTGACCATGCCATTGATCGAAGTTGTGATGCTTTTGTTCAATGCGGCGTTTCAGCGGGTAAACCAAAAAGGCTTTGCCAAGAAGCGTTTCGCTCACAGGTGTTTACCATCATAGCGATCATCGCGGTTCATTCATGCTTGAGGACTGATTCCTGCATTTTTTGGAAAACTTTATAACTTGGCAATGGAAAATAAAACCAGCGGACCATGGTAGTTAACTGATATAAATCATCATTATACAATAATTGCTATCAATTCTCCATCAGATAAGTTTTTAACAATGTACCTTCACCGTGCAGCATGAACCAATCATTTCACCAATCATTACTCATCATCATCATCATCGTCATCATCATCATCATCATCATCATCATCATCATCATCATCATCATCATCATCATCCTCATCATCATCAACCTCTATTCACCATCAAATACCATCAATTAACCATCATCACCCATCATCATCCATCATCATCCAGCATGAGCCAACCATTTCATCCACATGCAACGCTGATTGCAGCAGCCTTCCAGTCGCGGTCGATGACATGAACGGCTGATCTCCATCTCGGCGCATCGCGTGGGATCCTGAAGAGCAGTTTGCACTGAGAACAGGGGGTATGTGCGGTGAGTTTTTCTTTGTTAATGGTAACCCAGGATGCTAATATAGACCATTTGTTATCAACCATTAGCAACTATTATAGACAATTAATAACCAACAATAGTGGTTAATAACCATTAACAACCATTCAAGTGTTGGTCTACTCCCAAGTGACAAAGTCGTTGCGTTTTTGATAAGATGCAGTCATGCCTATTGGGAGAGCTCGTCTGGGGGTCGTTGCGAAAGGGTGTGCCCCTTGCAGAAATGCATGGTGAATGATGGTTAATGATGGTGAAGAACCAGCCATAACCAGTCAATAGCTTCGAAATGGTGGGTAAATAATTGGTGATGGTCAATGAAGGTTGATTGTCATGACTACTGATAGTTAATGATTGCTGTTGGTAACTAAGATTTACTATGATCATGAGTACTGATCAACCATCAAATAGCAATGAAATAGCAATCGAATAGCAATCAAATAGCAAATGTGTATTCATGATGACTAATGAAAGTCTTTGATTTCTGATTAATGACAAATTATGGTTAATGATGGTGAGTACTGATAAATCACGGTAAACAACAGTTAAATCTGTAGCTGATATATTTTGGCATTTGATAATCATGATTCGAATGGTTGGTTGAGGATGCAATGATTGTCAATCAGCAAGTTGTTACATTGGTTGAATTTGGTTGATTCTGAGTAATGACTCACAATACTGATAAGAGTGTCAATTTTCAGGGATGATTGTCAATGATGGTCAATGATGACTACCACAGTTTAATGGGTTTGATCATGGCCGATCATGGTGGATAATAGGGGATGATGATCAATAATTACTAGATTAGAGAATGATCAACAACATGTTGTGGATAGGTTCAAGCTGACAATTTGCTACCTACTGTTATTGTTCCCATCATTTCTTTGCTGTTTGTTGGTACTGGAGCTAGTATAATCCCCATCCAGAATTATCACCAGATGTCTTGGTAGCTGCCGAAGATGAGTTTCTGTTTAAGAGCGTCCCGGGAAAGTTCGTGTGTTATCGTGCCAAACCATTTGATCCTGATGCTCAAACTCTTGCCAGCGAGAACATTGAATTTCCATGTCGGAGTGTCCATATTTGTTTGATGCGTTCAAGATGTTGTATAATTAAGTGATATAACGTGCTACAGCCATAGTTGAACCATGCGTAGCCCCCAAGCACTAAAAATCACGGGGCATAGACTCTGTAGCAGAAGCCTCGTGAAGCACAGGAGCCTCTCTGAGGGGCTTGTCATCAGCCCGTGAATAGGGATATCCCAGATACTCTATGTATGGCAATTTACATAATTAAAAGTGACCCAGTGTTGTATTTAGATATCCACTATACCAATCGAGTACTTTGGTTATCTACAACAGTATTTTATATATATCATAATGCTAACAACAACAAGAGCAATATTGATAAGATCTGTATGTACATACATTAGTACGCGTTAGGTCACAATGTATTAAAACCAAATGTGTTTACTCGGTGGATCACGGTTCGCTTCCCCCATTTGTAGCTTGAACATGGGACTGATCGGGTTCGCTGCCCACATTAATCATGTTGATATGCTTAGTGCAGTGTTAAGATGGCCAATGATGGCACATGGCAGATTAGTACAACACTGGGACAACACTAGATATATCGTGGATGTCCCAAGTACCAGTATGTTGATCATGACAGATTAGTTGGCTAACATGGCTAAGCCAGCAATTGGGAGGGCAATCCGCAAAACTTCACCTATGGAATCAAACTCCTGAATCGTTCATCCATCAACTCACTGTTGAAAAAAATATCACTAGACGGACTAACACAATGGTTGATCCTCTTGAGTATCCTGAGGCTCTTCCAGGTGGTTGCGGATACCACCCCTTCGCCACAGCACCAAGGCCCAGATTATTTGCAGTAATACGCTGCCAAATTCGACACAGAAGCTGTGTGAGATTCGCAAACGCGACCAATGCCAGTACTGGTTTCGTTCCAAGATGGTTGGTTTATTACTATAAGTAAGTAATACAACTATAAAGGATGATTTAGGGTTACCCCTGTTTTAAGAAACAGCCAAATGGATGTTGTCCATTTGGTGGCAAGACTGGAATTGGTCAAAGGTTTGGTGATAAAAGAATTGATCGATAATTGTAGATTCTGACGGGATTGGCTGAGAAAGTAAGTGGCATCATCTACAAATCCAGGAAAATATTGGTCATAGGCACGCATAGAATCGCCATATCAGATTCATCTACAGAGACATCCAGTATCACGTGGTTGCGAGGGAATGTACAAATGAAATCAAATGAATACACATGCATATTAGTAGTAATTACCCTAAGCAGTTATGAACCCAATCATCTTCATTTACCCTCACCATAAATCATGATTTTTAACCCACATACATATACGAAGTTAGAGGGTACGTTGCATGGGTATCATAACGACGATAAAACTAATCAGAATCAATTGCGGCGGGGCTCAGAAGAGATCCAATCTCAACGTGATAGTGAGATAGGGCGCCATAACATGAGTGGTAGATCCTTATTACTAAACCAACCCCCTTTTACCCTGCATAGCTGGTGATTTATTCCAAATATTGGGGTTTATTGATACGGGTCTACTATGGATAGCAACAACTCATGCTACACCGATAGCCATTCAGAGCACAGAAAACCCGAGACTTTCCAGGTGGGTGCACCTGTTCAATGAATGAGAGATTCCTACAGAATGTTCAATGTTATCCGATAGGGCCTATAAGATAACTATCGTTTTGGGACAAATTTGAAGGTTCTATGTTGGTGAATGTAGGAAATCTGGTTGCGATTGCTGCATGTGTGAGCTGTTGCCGTGCCCACTCACTCAAAGTGACGATGGCACGCCTCCTTCACAGTCAAGTCCATGAAGAGCTTTCTGGAAACCTGAAACGAATTGCAGTCCTCTTCAAAAACTGCTTGATGAATGGATGATTACTCTAATAAGAATGGTCAAAAATCTGGTTGAGAAGGATGGTTCCTCTAACAAGTGCTCAATGATGGTTGAGAAGGATGGTTACACTAGTAAGTCAATGAATGGTCAAAAATTATACCAATTTAGATGATTGAAATGTTAAAAGATATCATATAGGTGCGGACAGTTTACAGATGACATGGCTCGACGGCTGGACTTGCATGTCGGTGCGTTTCGGAAGCCGCAGACCATGCCATTCACCATGGTTGAGCCCCCTATGAGTTGATATCCCTGGTGAATACAGCTGGTTGAGCAATGAGCTGTGCCATCCCTAGACCCTTTTAAAGGGGGAAGCGGTGCCAGGAGCGGCCCCCTGGAGTGTAACCAGATGGTAGTTCTGCATGACTAGCATTGATGAAGCTTCGACCTGACGATGGCCACATCCCTGCGAACCAATGGGTGGCCGCTCTCAGAGAACTGGCGGCTGTTAACCTTGACATGCCTTGGTTGTAAAGCCAAAGCACCGTGTAATTGTTGACAACTTCAACACGGTTAAAAAGTGGCATTGTACCAGGTATGCTGAGAGCTAATACCACATGGTTGACTACGTGTTGTTCAAAGGGGTATGTTAAAAAAAACGGTCCATAGTCATTTTCTTCGACATTGAGTCAACTTTACACCAGAAGTTGGTTCAAAGTTCTTAAACAGATTACACCGGATGTTGAGTCAAAAAATCAAAGATGTGATTCGATTTGCGGGTTCCATGGTCTGAGACGCACCCTGCATGGTCTTTCGCGCTGCATGTCTTCTTGAAGTGTCCCCGTCCCGTACGTCACGTACGTCCCCAGCGGTGGGCCTTCCCTAGGTTTTGCGCTGGAGAGTCAACAAGAATCACGACCAATTGGAAGTCAGCAATGGTGGATTGATTGGTGGTTCCAAGCATTTTGTTTCCCCAATAGTGGGAGAACCACATTTCTATGGTGAACTACGTTCAATAGTGGCTAACTTTAGGGGATAATAACCGAGCACTTCCTGCTCTTGGCGACCTCTAGCTTCCGGAAAAGGGGATGATAACCAACAATACAAGCTGGTTGGTGTTTTTGCGCATTTCCTATGTTCCCCAATATTTCGCGATAGTTTGCTTGTTAAACATATGTTTCATAGGGATTGAATCCACCAGCCTCCTGATACTGATAGTGGAAAAATACAGTAGTGACGAACAACAACAACAACAACAACAACAACAACAACAACAACAACAACAACAACAACATCAGTAGATCCAACATACTGGGTTGAAAGTGACTATTTGTGGTAGTTGTCAAGTAATTCAGTGACCAGCTTGGTTGGCATTATCCATCCCAGCTTGGTGACGCTTGGGTTTTTCCCCAACTGTAGATGTTCCAACTCGCAACTCACTGCTGCGCGCTTTTGCTGACGACAGCAGATGCCTCTCCAGCTGCAAGAATTCATGAGAGCAGAGTCGAAATGACTGTTTGGGTGTCGGTCGATCAATCATGGTTACTACAAGAAGATGGAGAAATGGATAGGAATTACCTTGCCAGCATCGAGTCAAATCCAAATACACCTGTAGTGTCAGGAATTGTCTCGAAGGGAGCTTGACAATGGATAATCTGGTTAAGCATCATCATTAAAGTTGGAGTCACTGTTTCATCATGATCAACCAATAATGTTGCGTTCTGTATTATGTGTATGCTATTTGCATCTAGTTATGTATATACGCCATCCGCAACAAATTATAGGGACTATTGATATATATACTATCTATGCCTTTTAAAATACTATATATTTATTGTTTCATTTATCTACCTGTGTATTGTTTATTTATTTATGTTTTACTTCTTTGATATATACATATTTGCCATTGCCAACAGATTATAGCCATCTCTCCTGAACTATGACAAAGATCCATCAGTATTTCGACACTGCTGAAGTTGTGAGCAGGCCTCAGTGCCTTAACACTCGCTCGCTCGCGCACCGGCAAGGCCGGGTAACGTTGATGTCTCTGGCGAAACAGTAATGCCTTGAAGCTACACAATTGCGTTCACAAGCCCTCGTTGAAACCCTTGTCTTGATGGTTAGTGTGATTGGGTGGCAATCATGATTAACTGATTAAGCATATTTAAGCTTTATTAAGCATATTGACCACCCATGATTGATAATGGTTAATTATGACTGTCACATTGACCACCCATTTTTTAGCAACCATATCATAACCATGATAAATGTTGGAAATCATGGTTAATAATGGTTGCTCTGTCTCGGTCGTGCACCCCAAAGTGCAAGCAGAGGCGCACGTGATGCTTAATCGTGGAAGAGCGCTCAAAGTCAGAAGGGAGTGCTGATAAGGATCAGCTGCCAAGAGGCTATGGGTCAGTTCACCTTCTACCCCTGGTACCTCGCTATTAACCAGCTCGTTTTCCTTATTGTTGGTTATTATCCCCAAATTATTGGTTGGTGAATTGCTTGACCCATAGCCAAGGCAAAAGAAATACCACGATGGGGGTTTCAGATCAGCCACTGTGCCCACGCCATGGATCAATTGGCCAATTGTTTCAATTTTGAGCGTCAGCAGACGTGGAGTTCTCCATGTCTGTGAGGGCCTCATCTATGACTGCGCATGGCTCTGCAGGAGTCAGAACTGCTATTTGGGGGGAACCACCTGCAGCAAGCTTCATGACGGTACCCGTAGTGGGGTTGATGGTTTTTAAGCATCCTCATGAGGCATCACCACTGAGCGTAACATCGTTTCAATATTTAAACATCATTGATCTTCATTAGACATCATTAATTGTCGTGTGTCACCATGATTGACCACTTTTGGGCATTACAAACAATTGTGAACCAATAGGCTGCATGACGAGGAAAATCTGCAACACGGAACTGGTGTGATGTCCAGCGAGAGACATCGGCACGCGCATGTGAGAAATCAATTCTGAAACTCATCAGATCTCTCTGGACAAAGGCAGCTGGTGGCTGGTTGAGGATCCAATGCACCATCATTTGGGGCATCATCAGTCGCAACCCCGAGGTTGTTTACGAACACAAAAGGCTCAAACTGATCACTAGCCTTCCAGTTACCTTTATAATAGGTAACCAACCCCAAACAACAATGGTAGAAACCAGCTGGTTACCTACTATAGAGGTAACTGGAAGGATAGGGGATTGCTTGATGATATTCCTCAGGTTTGTCGATGGCCCCTGGGAAAGGCCTGACTGTCTCGCTTTCTTTTCAAGACAACTGGGGTGTTTTGAGATGGAAAAATGATGGGATGACATGGTGGTTTCTCAAGCCATAGGGGGCCCAAAAAATGGTTGGTTTATTACTATAAATGACTAGTAATGGATGATTTGGGGGGTTCCCTATTTTAAGAAACCACCACATAGGTAATCCCTTTCATCCCTTTATCAAGTCCATCCTCATTGTTCTTTGGCATGCGTTGGGTGGGATTCATTCATAGGGTTCATAGGCATCAGGCACGTGAGAGAGCGGCAACGACGAAACCATTGACACTGAAGGCCACTGATCCATGCAAGACAATCGTTCTGTTGCCCGGTTTCATGTTTCCGCCAGTTTCTTTCAGTGGTTGGCGGTTTTAGACATACTTATATTTTCACTGGTATTAGCAAATGGTGGTTTCTCAAAATGGAGGACCCCAAGTTCTCATCCAGTTTATTTACCACAAATAGTCATAAACCAACCATAACCTCGATGTCCCCCATAGATCAGGAAACATCCAAGTGACTAGAACACCTGGGGTGTCTCAAGCACAGTGGCTTAGGGATGCCCGGCTGGAAACAGTTTGTCACAGGATGGATGGCACTTTGATCACCAGGTCGCGTTTGGAGATCGACTGGCCTGGAAGTCCAGAAGCGGCTAGTTTCAACATATGATGGTCTCAATAGCTGGGGCCACCCCCAAATATGGCTGGTTCATTACTATAAATGGATGATTTGGGGGTCCCCTATGACTTCAGAAACCAACGTATATGGCGATACCTGCACATGGTTATCAACACCAACCTGAATCGGTGAGAACATACGACACATGCGGATTTCTTCCACTTCCAAGTGATTCTTCCCAGCGCTTATTATATATTTTGGGAAATTGATATCGACCTTGAACAAAACATACATTAGCTAATGTATTGCCATGTCAAATATGATTGAAAATGTCAACAATTCGACAACTATTGACCTTAAAAAAGAAAGATAAACAACATATACACTTGATTTTCACGTTACCATATAAAAGAAAGTGGCAATTTATTGCCCATACATGTCAATACTTGACCACTATTATACTATTGACCATTTCTCTATACTATTGAAATTTGTAATTTTTGACCACATCGCCATGACAAAATGCCCAGACATCGCCATGTTTTTGGAGAGGGAGGTTCTTTTGTCGCCATCACGGGGCCATTTTGCCAATGATCCTGGCTTTGAGCAGATGAGCAGATGACCTTCATAAGTTTGTTGAAACCATCTAACCATGGCTGATAGCGGTTGACAGCTAACAATGCTCACTCAATTGTTGGTTGATGCTCAATTCATGGTTGGAAACAGTTGAGAATGATCAATACTGGTCAATAATGGAATGATAGTGGTTGATAATGATTCGAAGGCGGTCAACAAAGGTGAATAGTCAAACATAGCTTCAATGGTGGTCACTTGTATCCAACTCTCAATGGGGACGAATGGCAGACAAGCTCGCCAAGGAAATCGTCAACAAGCTGGCCAACGACAGTAGCTAGTAAGCGGTGTTCTATGCTGGATCATGCGGGATAGTGGCCAGTTTCCAAAAAAACAAATATCCATTACAAAATTGAAAAATGAGATAATAGCCAACAATGAAATAAACACAGTTTCATTTTGTTGGCCTTGAACCATCGAAAAGCACAGCTGCAACCACCATCTCAACATCAACGGTTCCCGAGGTGTATCCATCAACTTAGTAAGAAGGGTAGCCTGATATCAAACATCATTTTTCAGCTTATTAGGTATTATCCACCATGATCAGTCATCATTAGGAATTGTTTACCTATGTCAACCATTACTAGCCATAGGCCATAATTCATTGTGGTTGGACATGCACTGCTCGTATGAATGAATATGAATTCATGGTCATTATTTACCAGTATTCATGATCTCTCAAGCATTCTTCAGCCATAATTTGTTTGATGAGAATCAAAATCAATTAGATATTGGTGATTTCTTGAGCCATAATGATGAGAAAGTATCATTCCAATCAATGAGATATTGGTCAACAACGTGATTCCTATGATTCCCCGTAAAGGAGAGATGCACCGCATGATAAGCTCTGGCCTTTTTCGGTGCGGCTCGCCATGACCTGGTGGTCTCGACCATGAATGTCGCCCAGTCGTCTTCGGAACCCAGGCGGGGAGCCAATGTGGGTCTCGGATGATCCCACGGTTGGGAACTGGTCAATAACCAAGGTTGGTAACTGCCCTTAGTTACTTGAACCGGTTATTGGTTGGTAACTAAGGTTACTAACTAAGGTAAGGGTAGTTACCAAGCTTGGTGATTGACTACCAGTTATTACCAGGTTAGTTAATCACCAAGGTTAAACCAACCTTGGTTAACTACTAAGGGTATTAACTGGTCAATCACCACTGTTGATAATCTACCCTTAGTTACTTGAAAGTTTATCAACTGGTGATTAACTACCCTTAGTAACTACCCTTAGTAATGCTGATTAACAATGGTTTGTAGCTACCCTAAGTAAAGCTTAACCACAACTGAAAGGTTTCGTAACTACCCTTACTAACCAAGGTTTGTTAAGGTTGGCAATGCTTATCAACCACTTGAAAGAAACATAACTGACTAATAAAGATAACTTCCCATAGCTGGTGTTAAATAGATTATAGATTAAGTATGTCTATCAACAGCTCACTAGCTGGCAAGTTAAACTGGAAGCGGAATATCCACCATAGTTGTCCTATGAAATAAAGCCTGTGATTTGTTGCTTCCGGGTTAGTTTGCCAAACGGTACCTGTGATGTTTCAGTAGTGATTGATGAGAGGACAAAGGTGGTTTAAACATCAACCATACGTAGTGATGACTGCTAGACCCATTACCACCCTTAATGATGGTTGGTATGGCTACTCCTCATTGACCATGATCAACCATCCTTATGCATATGATGTCTATTAGTCATGGATTTGTAGCAGGTGATGCATGTTAAAGTTATCAAGCATATGGGTGCTATTTTTATGTCATTGGTTGATGAGTTGCATCATGACCGGTAACGGTCTCTGGATTTAGGGCACATTTGATAATTTGTTAATCTGAGTCAATGAGTAATTCCAGTCTGTTGCCGTTCTAGGATTTGCTACGATTTATGATCGACATGGGTCATTGGATTATGTCTTGGATCATCGTTGATATAAATGGTTTTTTGGGTTACTGAACTGATAGGGAACAAAAGCGAATAATCACTAAGAATGTACAGGCATACAGATTGATCATAGAATAGCAGCAGCAAACCTTATGTATTGAATTAATCATGCGCTGGTTTCTCAAAATAGAGACCCCAAAAAATGGTTGGTGCACTAACAGTATTGGGTCATAATGGGGTACCGCTATGACTTGAGAAACCACCATGTGAACCAACAATCGGATGGTCCCAGAATAGTCAGAATACCATTTTGATCAGGTATTCCTGTTATGCTAATCAACAATCAGAATACTCCCCAATTTTGAGAAACCATCATGATCAACCACCATTTTGAGAAACCACCGTGGTCCCAGAATAGTCAGAATACCTGGTGCTTGAAGCATGGGCCTTTTGTTTGTTTTGTTTGTGTCAACCCCTGCGATGGTGCCTTCGCGAATTCTTTGTGTTTAGAACTGCCAGGGGTATCCCTACATCTCTTTAGTTTAGGGGGAGCCAACAGGAGCTACCAGGAGCATCACATCCATATGATCTATAGATGAATGTAGTCATTTTGTGGTTGAATTGTGCGTGGCTGCTGGGCAAATGTGTAGATGTCGATTTAACAGTGATTAGCACCGTCGAAGTGTTTGCGGTATCATCAACTACAAGGTATTGGCCACATTTTACTACCTTTGTGTAGTCAGACTCCATTGCCACAACGTCAAAGATGGCGATTTTCGACTGCCAAGTTTTGTACAAATTCCAAACGGCATGAAATTGCTTTTATTTCTTGTTTGTTTGTTGGACTAAGAATAGGTAAGACCCAAACTACAAGAAGGGAACACCCAACTACACAGGTTACCTGCTGTGTTGCCTGTTGTTGTTACCTTACGCACATTCCCAACGGGTAACCGGCCTAGCGTTAGTGAAACCTACAAGGTAGGCCCCTTTAGTTAGCTAAGTTGGCTTATAACTACGGTAATTATCAGTTATGGTAGATATAACTATAGTTATATGACTTATTAGTCAACTTATAACCAGGGGGTCCCACCTTGTACCATACCTGGTACTTCCACGAGAGAACAGACCACCACAGGGCACCACGGGGTGTCGCCCATCAGCACCGATCGATGGCAGGTATTCCTTGACCCAGTTCGATGTACAGACTTCTCTGGGAGCCGGTGCTTTTGGACAAGTACAGTGACTTGCCATGAGGGGAGCTGGGTCACTATTAACCAACCAGCAACAGTGGTTAACTAGTTGGTTATAATGGTTAACAGTAGGGGATATACCAGCTATATATTTGTAGTAGGGTATAACAACCCTTAGGAGGGGAGCTGGGTCATTATAAACTAAGCGACGACAAGGGTTAACTAGCCGGTTAGAATGGTTAATAATAGGGGATGATAACCAACACTACTAGGGGATATACATACCAGCTATACATGGCTACGGGTCATTATTGATCAACCAACTTTAATGGGAGATAATCACCAACGATAATAGGGACAACAATGATGATACTATTGAGGAAAACAATAGTTAATGATAATAACAAACAAACTTACGAGGAAAACAATAGTTAATGATAGAGGAACCACGGGTACAGGGTTTCGACCCAACGCCATGATTGCACTCCCGGAATCGAAGAGTTCGCAACGGGAAAGCACTATATTGGGTGGTTCGACCTAACCCTGACTGGGAACGATATTGGTTTATGACTGCCAATGGTTCATACTAGATGATTCAGGGGACACCCTCATTTTGAGAAACACCCATGTTTTATAGAGAAACCCAGGGAAACCATCAATAAACAACAATTACTGGGTGGAATATCCATTGCTATCTTAGATCACCACAGGGTCATGCTTAGCGAATGGAGGTGAATGATTCGTAACTTATGCCAGAGTGGTTAGGGAGTGGTCAATGTTTCGTAAGTGTAGTGGTGAACTAATGGTTCATAAATATATGGTGAAGGTGATTTGGAAGGATGGTATGTCCGGGAGATTGTAGCAAGCATTGTCCCAATGTTTTTTTTATAACGACCCGTGTGTGTGTGTGTGTTGAACTAAGCGGTTCAATCTACCAGAAAAGATCAGCTCCTTTGTGGCTTAATGGTGGTGGAATCTGAGCCCCCGTGACTATGGATAGATCTAGTGCCTTCAAAGGCTGTACCAGGTTTTGGAAGTTGACATCGACAGATTCCATCCCATACCATCCAATACCACATACGTCTGATACCCAGTTCGCTCAGTTCATAATCACCATGAACAAGTGGACCATGTCTTTGTGTTGATCTATCAACTCACCTGCTCTAAGGAAGTGTGTGGACACCAAGAGTGGACAGGTCTTTGCGATGAAGATCATTGAAAAGGCCAAAGTCGTCCAACGGGAAATGGAAGAGCAGGTGAAACGTCACTGGGCGGCGACTGGGAGCCGATACGCCGAGCTACCACGCCACCTGGCCCCGGAGACGACACACTTATCTCTAACCAACAAGGCCCATGACGTTCGTATTGAATGAATGATGGTGGCACTGGTTTATGAATGTTATGAGTGACGGTCGATAGCCAACCATGACACCTCCTAAACCAACCCTTAAGCATCTTTGATTTACAGATTATATGTTGATTACGTGATGGTCTCGCTGAATCTGTTGTTGATTCATGGTTCTTCATGATTGATAATTTTGATCATGGTTGAGAAGCTTGTCAATCATAAACCACAATTGTCAAGCTGGATCCACCTTACTCTGGTGTTTGATCATGGTTTACCTCAGTCAAGAAGCATGAATTATAACGGCTCTAGATGAATTATAATGGCTCAATCAGTCTGGAGTCTAGAATTGCTTCTCTACTGATTAATTTTCCGGGTGAAGAACAAGATTTGGGTACCTCGAGCTTGGTTGGGTACTCCCCAACTGAACCATCCCGAACTTCCGCAGGGACATCAACCGTGACTGAACTATCGATCACTAAATCTCCTGACCCATCATTGAGCACCTGCATTCTGAGTCTTTGTTACCCTCTGGTGGTCGCCAAGCTGGCAATGGAGAATCCACTATGACTAGTCTCCCCAGGGTTTCCCTCAAGAAATAGCAAATTTTCCTTACCAGCTTGGGGACTACCAGCTTGGGTGAGCGCATGATGACAAGCCACGGTGATGGCTCCAGCTCTGACTCCGAGGTGAGGTATTGACTCAGCTGATGGTGAAACATCAGAACTTGGTGGAGTTGCACTACTACTTCGAAGCTTGGTCGCCAACTGGTCGGGTTTCCGGCAGCCACGGTTCCTGCGGTGAGTGCGCGGTTTGTTTGCGGCTGGATCCTTGATACGTGACTCGTGCCATGGGAAACGATGAGGTTGGTTTACTTGAATATTTGGTACTTGGTATGTTGATAAGGCGATGAAAGTATTGAAGGTTGATCAAATCAAATAGTCAGCTAGTCTTGAGATTGTTGGATGATAGCTGATCAAGTATTGATACGGTTTAGTTGAGATGATAGCTTCCCAGAAATGTTGTTAAAATCCACAGGAGAACCGTACAAATCGGCGGTTTAACCCGGGTTTCCAACGTAGATGATTTTCCTATCAACCCAGTGATACTTGGGGAGATGAACCTGTTGTTGGTGGATCCTGGTGTCAGCTGCTTTCCTGGTACCACAGTTGAGTCACTTTAAGCTACAGATTCACTAATCGTGGTTGATTGTTGAAGTCCTAATCAGTTTTGTTGCTAACCAATGTTGATACTTAACGATGAATTAACCAATATATTAATGTTGCTTTAACAAATCAGTATAATCTTGATACCTCACAACTGTGATCAACGGCCTTTTCCGCCTGTTTGGGGTGTTCTCTCTCTGCTTTTTGTTGCCAGCCGGCGGATGTTGAGATTGGTGACGTGCCTGTCCGCTGGGACAATTAATGTCAAGCCTATGGGTACTTGGATGATCCCACGGCTGGAAACTGGTTAGTAACCATGATTAGATCCTATTTATCAGGGATATAAGATATAACATAACCCACAAAAAGGGCAGTTACTAAGTAACCATGGTTGCTAAGTGGGATGATCATCCAAGTATGTGCCCAGCCATGGTGGTACCCTCCAAACCGAGGGTTTCCGTGGGTAAAAATGAACAATTTTTGGTGGGGAATTGGTTGCTGTATGGCTTGCCTATGGCTTGGCACATACGCACTATGGTGAATGGGAGCTACAGGAAACCCCTAACCAAGATTTTCCCACCGATCCAGTGATCTGGTTGAATATTTGGGGCTAAAAACCTACTTGGTTTGGAGAGGGGTGATCAGCAGCCACGGCAGTTCATGTATGGCTATGGGTCAATATTAACCAGCCAATAATGGGGATAATAACCGACCATGATAGGGAAACCAATGCTTAATGATGGGGGAACCAGGGGTACGGGGTTTTGACACACAGCCATGTATGACCAACTCGATTAAAACGTCATGGTTGGTTGGGGTATGTCGGTGCAGATTGGTGGGGTATCGCTATATGGTGTTGCTTTTCTTTTGCAAATCGTGTGCTGAAAGACTTATGCGTTGTCTTTGTCCGCCACACATTTCTCTTGTAGACTTGCCCTCTGCTAAACTAACCTTGGAGCTAAACATCACCTTTTTTTTGTAGGTAAACGCTCTAAATGGTGGATTCGATGATTGCCATCACGACGCGCCAGCGCAACTTTGCCAGGAAGACAGCGAGAAGATCTATTGTTTATTGGAATTCGCTGATCAAGGGCACCTCTTTGACTACCTGAGATCCGTGGGCAGGGTGCCAGAACCACGTGCTGCGGCCTTTTTCTTCGACACCTGCAAAGGAGTGGCGTATTTGCATCAATTGTACATAGTTGCTTGGCATTGCTTGGCTTACTTGGAGGCAATATCCATCAAGCTGGGCTTATTCGGAGTGAATATCCATCAACGGCTCGGTGGTACAGGAGTATACAGTGATGTTGAAATTGGTATAGTCTTGGTTCTCACAAAGTGATACAAAACGGTTTTGCGTCATAGATAATTACATACGCTCAAAATTGTCTATAAGACCAATAGTTGGAATTTGTGGGAACAAGGATGACTATTCTAAGGTAGCTGCAGTGAGCTACCACCCAGAGACGAAAAGAACTCCTGCTTCGATATCATCAGACGCTACCACCCTCTCACAGATGAAAATTGAATTACGATCAACTGTTATATCAAAAACTACTCATGAATCATAACTACTGATCCTATCAAAACTGTTTGCCTTCGATTCTAAACTTAAATGTCTCGGCTGGGAAAACTCTCCCATGGTACAAAGTGTGACTCTCGCCCGTCCGGGACGGACCCCTTGGTTAAGGCGACTTAGGATGTTCACCAGGCCATGAGCGTGTATATATGTGTATATGGTAGTCGGGTGGGTTAACCGTGGTCAGGGATATAGTCTGGTTGGTTGGTTCGATAGTTAAACAGTGGTAGTGGCAAAGTCTAGGGGAGAATAGGCAAGTCAAGTGGTCGGTGGTTTGATTGACATTTATTGATTGTCCCAAATGTATTGCTAAGTGGTTGGTTGGTTGTCAGGCGGATATTTGTCATAAGGGTGGTGAAAAACCACGAACCAGACGAACCAGTAGTGTATTTACCAACCAGAATCTTTTGCTATATTCTGGAAATCTGTGCTACCACCCGGCTAGCCAGGGATATTTACTACACAATCTGGTTTATCCAAGCATTCATCAAATCTTTCGCCGTTGCGGCTATTCACCAAGCCTTGTGTTGTTTCTCGACGAGTCGAAAGACTGTCCAATGTGGATGACAAGTGACAACTTGATAGCCATGGAAGATACCCAGAAAATACAATTTGATAAGATAGTAATAATTCCTGGGTATATTGCTATCTTATCAAATTATATTGATAATCAGCCATAGTTCATGATGGGCTGATTGGTCCTCGAAGATCGTGGTGCCAGCACTGGTTTCCGCTCAGGTGATTCTGGGATGTTCAACCGCCACATCGTCGATGAAACATCAGGGGGGTACCTAGAATGGAGGTGAACGCAAAACTTGCCAGCAACAACAGTTCTCCAGGGAAACACCATGGCAACCCACAGTTCTTAAGTTGCTTGAGGTCAATATCCTCATGATAGCGCTGCAGAATCCCTCCTTGATGATTTATCGTCGGGAAGGGAATGGCCATTGTTTGTCATCGATCTCACAACAATCGTGTCACCACCAAAAGGTTTCACCAACCAACATCAGCCGCAGCGCTTGATAAGTCGCTTTGTCGTGGTGCTAATTACCCCCATTATCAACTTAATCACCTCAAGCATCATCAAAAATAATGAACAACCAGGTAACCAGATCACTTAATCACCATCATCAACCTCATCATCAACCTCATCACAAGGCAGCCTCATCACCAGGTAACCAACCATCACTAGCCTCAACCACCCACAAGCATTGGCAGGCCAAGCAGCTGGGCCCAGGGGGTTCGTTGGGCCGAGGCTCACCGTGATTTGAAGCCGGAGAACATCCTGCTCTTCGGCCCTTGGCTGCGGGCGAAGCTGGGCGACTTCGGGTGGTGCGCGCGCGTGGACCTGGGCCTGCGACGCACCTACTGCGGGACCATGGACTATGCATCGCCGGAAATGGTAGGTGTGGGGAGGGCTAAAGGCCACTTGAGATGTTGAGGGGTGATGGTTGATGATGGCTGATGAGTGATGATGGTTGATGATGGTTGATGATGGCTGATGAGTGATGATGGTTGATGATGGTTGATGATGATGATGATGATGATGACGATGACGATGATGATGATGATGATGATGATGATGATGATGGTGATGATGATAGTTGGATCTGGTTTTGCTTGTGGTTGGTCCCTGGTTGTTGTCGTCCGTGTGTTTTCTCTTGTTTGTTGGCCGTTGCGTTGCTGCTGTTGTTTTCGCACAGGTGGAGAGGAGCATGACGAGGGAGTGGACTTATGGGCTCTTGGAACCTCAGCAGAGCAGCTCCAGTGGTGCACCAAACTGCGGGTTTCTTAAGCCATAGGGGACCCCCAGTAAGAATCTTGGTTTATTCTTAGAAATGGTTCACCATAGTTATTAAAATGTTATTAGTTAAGCTCTTAACAATGCGATCATACCAACTAGAATGGCTGGTTTATGCTGATCTATTGCAATGAATGACTATAATATATGATATAAAGCATGATTCAGGGGTACCCCCAGCTAATGAGGAACCATCCAAATGGTGAAGAATTTGCCGCACTGCTGCTCCCTTATCTCAAGGTAAGTTGGTGTAGGATCACAATGGGTTGGTTTTTTCTAAGAAAATCTACGCTACAAACCCAGCTGTTTGAACCACCAATCGTGAGACTTTCGCATCGACCATTCCTGGAAGACAATTCATCGTAGATGGCATCGCGGCATGCCGCTGGCTCAGCAACTTGTACCTGGGGCGAAACACCTCGTAGGAAATTCCTGTTAAAAGGGAAACACCTCGTAGGAAATTCCTGTCCATGGCTGGCTGGTGGTTTTGGACATGTTTTTGATTTTCTTCAGAGTAAGCAAATGATTGATTGCTTGCTTGCTTGATTGATTGATTGATTGATTGACCCATATTTTTCGTAGGGGTTGAAACTACCGACCAGCTGGCCAATGGTTTCAAACATGAGGAGCAACTAAGACATGCGAAAAGTGATCAGACAAGAAACGATAGCAACATCAGCTCCACACAATTCTCAGATATCTTTATCGGACCTCATGAGAAAGTGAATAAATCATATAGAAAACTCTCCATGCCTCCGGGTCATGCTGGATGTTTAGTTTCCAGGTGAGGTTCCATACTACTTGAGCAATGTCAATTAAATTAAATAATTAGGACGTTGGTTTGTTGCTTGGGCATCGTACAATGAAACTGCTTGAAATTCCGCACGAGTTCCTGAGCCAAACACCACTGTGAGTGTTCCCCGGCGGCCCTGATGTCACTTCAAGAATCATTGGTTTCCCTTGGAAGCCTTGGAAGCTGAAGTCATCTCCAGTTGGTTTCGGGGTATTCCCATGGGATGCCACGGCTATAGATCAACATGAACACCCTGTGACCCAAGACATTCTCAGGATGTTCGAATCACTCAACTATCTTCCTCCAAAATCACGGTAACCCCTAACCATTAAGGATGCAGTTTGTTTTCTAGGCCAGGTCACTACGTTCAAATGGTTCAACATATCTAGTGTCTAATGTCAGCGATTGTTGGCAACTGTTTTCTGAATCTTAGCCATGTCTTGGGGTACACAATGGATGAGCCGTCTTGCTAGCAGTCCAGCCATTGATCACCATTGCTACAACCCGCTAACTGATCTGGACAAACGGCGTGGGTACTCTGTGGTCATCGATGATGGCTGGCTGAACGAACGCCTTGAGTTCGAATTTTGCTCACTGCTGGGTGCTGTGTTCGATCACCGGAGGATAACCTCAACTGATCAACGGGTCCTCCATGACCATAATGATTAGCATCAGCATCAACTCATCGTTGTTGACCACGGACTGATTGCGGGCGTCAGCTGAACCACCTGATTTGACGACCAAGGAGTTCTTCTGTTCGAGATGCTGTATGCCAAAGCGCCCTTCACTGGAAGGTGAGGGGTACTCGTAGCAGGGTCCCCGCACTCATGTTGTCAGAGGTGCGGTTTAATGCCAAAGGTATCATCATCATCCCAACAAAAAGGATTCTGTTCATGTTTAGGACCAGGCCCTACAACACCGCAGGTTGGCTAGACGCCTCCAGCCAAAGGAAAACTGTTCATGTTAGGATGTTCACCAGGGACAGAGGATTTTGACTCTCATCGAATGACTAGATGGCTGTGGGTCAAAACCCTGTACCCCTGGTTCCCCTATCATTAACCCTTGTTTTCCTCACAAATGTGTTGGTTATTATCCACATGAAATTGGTTGGTTAATATTGACTCATGTATAGTTGGTATATTCCCTACTATTGTTACTTATCAATTATCCCCTATTTCATTAACCGTTAGTTGGTTGGTTAACTGCTTGACCCATGGCCAGATTGGTTTGTTTGTGTATAGTGCTGGTGGACACACGAGGGAAGCGAAGGATCCAGCAACGGACTAGGAGTTGTGTATGGCTGGGGGAACCAACGCACAACCAGGCCCGTACCAACCAACATCAACCAAGCTCAACCTTAACAAACCTTAGCCAACCTTAGCCAGCCCGAACCAACCCTAACCATCTCTAATCAACCCTAACCAAGCCTAACCAAAGAACCAACCAACCATCAATGATGAAAGTCATGGTTTCTTGGGGACCTTGCAGGAGCAAGCAGCGGGGTGATTCTGGTTTTGGGATCTCAGCGGTGTCCAACAAGAGTGAGAGTTTCGACCCCCCAGCCATGGGGTGCAGGGTGAACTGACCCATAGCCATATGGCTATGGGTCAATATGAACCAATCAATAGTGGGGGAGAATAACCAACAAAGCCATAGGGAAAACAATGGTTGATAATGGGGAACCAGGGGTACGGGGTTTTGACCCACTGCCATATTTCGAAATACGGACACAGGATGGTAATTGTCGATGGTGACGAGTACCACCAAGTTTCCTGACATCTTTGGCCTTGCCTACCACGCTCCACTTATCTCTTTGAACGCAGTGACTAATTGAAGTGAGATTGTGCTGCCCTTGATCGCGGTATGTTTAAGATGAATTCGAGTTTCGGCAGATCAAGAAAAAGACAGCATGGTATATATGGTAGTTTCTCAAAATAGGGGTACCCCCTCAATCATCCTTTAATAGTCATTAAACGACTGCAAACAGTCACTTTAAACTTTAAAGTAATAAACCAACTATTTTCAGGGGTCCCCCATTTTAAGAAACCACCATATGGTGCGGCCAGTGTATGTCAGCAACTTGATCGCTATTGTTCATTCACTCGAGCTGTCTTTGTCACTGGCAGTCCGCAAGTTGCAGATGGCACTGCAGGTCAATGAAGGAAACGATGGAGAACATTTGCGCAATGAACTTTCAGAGTCCTGTCTGACGGCGTCATGTTGGCCAGGCAATTGTTGTTGAGGCATGTTGAGGCGTATTGGTAGCTGTTTCATTTGGTTCTTGTTGTTGTTGTTGTTGTTGTTGTTGTTGTTGTTGTTGTTGTTGTTGTTGTTGTTGCGCTGTTGTGGTTGTTGCTGTTGTTGCTGTTGTTCTTGTTGTTGTTGTTGTTGTTGTTGTTGTTGTTGTTGTTGTTGTTGTTGTTGCTGTTGTTGTTGTCGTTTCGTTGCTGTTGGCCTTCATTGTTGTGTTTGGTCATGACATCCATTGTTTTTGCTGTCACCCAAAAAAGATGATGATGGTGTTCCGGAGCCTTGCTGCACTTGCCCTTATCAATAATCTGGTTAAGACGCAGCCATTACGAAATACTTGGACCTTCTGCGTTCCCTCCCCAGCAAAGTTGGTATTTAGTTGGAAGGCATCCAAGATTGGCTATGTTTAGCCGTTTTGGGCGGCACAGATCCCCGATTGCCGTTGATGTCTTATTTGTTTCAACATCATTGCTGTTGTTTGCCAATGAAGACGTAAGCATTTATCGCATTATTATCTGATTTGAAACTGGTTGGTGGTTTTAAACATTGTTCATGTTCCCTGGTAATTATTCACACATCGTTGGTTGACCAATATTTTTCATGAAGGGGTGGTTCAACCACCAACCAGTTGTTAAGCATTAATCATTATCGGTCACTAGTCAGTACTATTAACTATTATTGACACTTAATTACTATCAACTATCATTATTGATTGAACTATCAACTGTAACCATTATTTATTACTATTAACATCTATTAACTATCATTCACCATTTTGTGATCAAACTCTGTTGGTCATCCATCAGTGACTTGGTAACCCCCTGATGTTTCACGTCCACCGGAACACCAGTGAAGCCATAGCTCTTGGCTAACCACGAGGTTTTCACTTGTTCAAGCCATCAATGTACCATCATTTACCATGATGAAGCATCATCAACTATCATGCAACCATCATGCAACCATCATGCAACAATCAGATACCCCTCCTGAACCATCAACAACCATTCTGGACCATCACAAACCATCAACAACCATTCTGGACCATCATGTAACCATCATCATCATTTCACTTGGTTTCTATAGGTTTTGAGCATGCTTAACCAGGGTTTCACCAGGTTTTAACCATCATTTCACCAGGGTTTAAGCATGCTTAACCACCACCATCATGGCACGCTTCCCTAGCTCTCCGGTCGCTCGCTCGCCCAGGATTCCTCCGCGGCTTCGCGATGAAGTTCGACCGGTGAAGACAGCACCCGAAGCTCGGCGAATGTAGTTGGAGCGTCGCCGCTGGGCGGGGGCAGCTGGTCATCCTCAGATGGCGAGCGACCGGGTCGCCCGCAGTGAAAACCAAGCAATGACTCATGGGGGATAATCCCTAACAAGAGTAGGGAAAACAATGGTTAATGATAGGGGAACCAGTGGTATGGGGTCATCGATTTATCAGATGGCGAGCGACCGGGTCGCTCGCAGTTATCCATCAAAATAGCTGGTTATATGGTTAATAATAGGGGATGATAATTAGCAATGATATGGGAGATATACCGATATACCAACTATATGGCGAGCCGGGTCAAGCTTTTAACCAACCAACTAATCGTTAATGGTTAATAATAGGGGATCATAAGTAAGAATAGTAGGGAATATACCAGTTATACATGGCTGATGGGTGTTTCTCAAAGTGGGTATACCCCAAAATCATCCAATATTAGTCAATCCTAATACTAAACCGACTATTTGGGGGGTCCCCTATTTCAAGAAATTATTCAAAGATCAACCCATGTTTCAGCCAGTATCCATTTGAAATCAACCTACTTGCCAGCGATCATGTTTCTTTCTTAACCATGATTGACAATTCTGAATCTTAAGAAAGAGGTCGCAACTGGCAGCAAAAAAACACGGGGGTGGCACCCTTAGCGCAAGCCTATCATGGCGGCGTCACTCCAAACAATCAGTGGAATTTTTGTGGGCGATGTTGATTTTGAAATTGTATGATTTTGTTGGGAAATCATATGTCAAGATTCTGATATTATAAGCAAGATTTTGATAATAGTTTTGAAATTGTGTGAATCGCCCATGTTTGGCAATCAAGATATTGCTTGGGGTTTGTTTGATTAATTATCATACATTTGAATTTGTATGATTTTGTTGGAAATATATGGTAATGGGTCATTACCAACCATCCCAAAGACGGGGGTAGTGTGCACATACCAACAGTTGGACTAGTAAGTTGGCAACTGGCGATTTGTGGGATGTCAACAAGCAGGGGTACGTACCCTTGACCCACCCGGGGGGGGGGTCCCTATTTTGAGAAATCCCCAAATGTTGGCTTCAGCTGGAAAAATTGTAAATGGTGTTTCCCAAAAAAGGGGTACCCTTAGTTATCATCCAGTTTATTGTTCATGTATGTGTCAGCCTCTTGGCACACAAATGTTCACTCCAAGGAAGATATCATCCGTGGCCTTTTGGTCCCACGCGAACAACGTCCCTTGGTTTCGGATCATGCGTGTTTGGCGGCTCGGTTCTGGCTGGTGGTTGGGAGGGAGTTGTCAGGATTATCCCCCCGTTCTGGCCTTAAGGGGGAGCGATCTGGAGCTACAAGGAGGGTTCTAAACAGATGCTAGCTGTTTCGCTGAAGGTGGTTGATGGCCAATTAATGATGGTGAAAGGATGCTTACCGATGCTTAAAGGACGGTTGATCAACATTCCTCAAATGTTTTAGTGACTTAGTGGAGATCAATATTGGTTAAGTAATGTCTAAACGGTCTAAACGAATATTGAGTAGTCAATAGATGGTTACTTAATGACTTGATACTTAGTTGATGGTCAAACGATTCTTACTGACGCTTCTTTCAAGGATGGTTGAGAATTGCTGCAAGGGTTATACAATTGATCGTCGGTAATGGTAACCCTGGCTGTGGCTGACAATGGCTGATTTTACCTCTTCATTATCATTGTTTTTCATTGACATCATCCATAGCCCTTTCAACGATTCATCATCGCAATCCCCCACTAAACAGAAAACAAACCTTCAGTTTTTGTTTCATATTGCTCGAATCGGCTGGTCGGATGGTTTCATCATCCATAAAGCCGGCACATCATGGTTGAGTTGGATGCACGGAATGACAGGTGTTGTGGTTGATCCCTATCTTGATTGATTGGCATTCAAGGGATCTCAATTCAACACATGCCATTGAAATTTGCAGCTGGTCATTATTTTGCTTGACATCCAAGGGATCTTAAGTCAAGCCGGTAGGGTTGCTACCAGGGCTTGAAGCACACAACAATCAATTGGTGGTTGACCGGCATGCCTACAGAAGCGTCGCTGGCATGGGAGTTGGTGACGTTGAAACATACGGTGGACTTCTCCCTACTCCCTCATCATCAACCACCAAGCCATCATTGACCATTCACCAGCTTGTTGCATTTCATCATAAAATCAACCAAAAACACGTCAACAGCTTATTTCCCAGGGAAAATCACCACCAAAGCACCAAAATGATCTACTTGGCCAAGCCAACCATCCACCCTTGGCCCCCCCTTGGATCGCCTCGGTGCACTGCCAAGGCACCCCGTTGGATCAGCTTCTCCAGCACGCTTGGCTGCAGCTGACGTTGGAGCCCGAGCCGCCCTCCATGGTCGAGGTGCGCGATCGACCCAGGCCCAAGGCCAAGGTCGCCCGGGCACCGTGAAAAACGGCAGATCCAGCCGCGCTGGTGGCAGGGGTGGGGTGGCAGGGCTGGTGGCAGGGGGTGGCAGGATGACTAGTTTGGTTGGATCTGGTTGGTAGCAGCTAGTAATGGTTGGAAGTTGTGCCGAAAAAGGTGAGGTATGGTTGGGTAGACTAGTTGGTGGCAAAATGAGGCGAAGTTTTTTGGGGATGGTTGGACGAACTTTAGGGGATAAGTGGAACATGGCTAGTTGGTGGATGTTGGTGGGTTTTTAGGGAAGCTTCAAATTGTTTGATGGTTAACTACGGTTGATAGTGGCTAAGTATAGGGGATCAGAACCAATAATGGTAGGGGTAGTTCAAGCAGCACCAGCCGTTGATGAAAGGTGGTTCATTTGTTACCCTTTATGTACCACTATATTCAAAAATGATGATTGACAGGTTGCTGTTTTTTACTTTTACCTAATTTTTGGATGGTTTGGTGATGGACAAATATTTTTGGAATGGAGTAGAACCAGCAACCAGCGATGGATTGGTAGATAATGATCCACAGATATTGATGGTTGATGATGATGCTTCGTGGGTATTGGGATAATGACAGTTATTGATTAATTAAGGAACTGACCCTACCATGCACGGATAATACCCTCACGTAGTTAAACATAGCAATAGAATATTATATATTGTTTCCAACAAGTACATGATCTACAATCAGTCGATGTTCCATTGTTACGTTGGATTATCAGATGGTAATGACGGTTGATGATTAACTGGTCTAAAACCACCAGTGATTCATGGTTGCGATACTTTTGATGATGGGCTAGGTAGATCATTTTGGTGAATTGTGAAAAAATACTGTAATGATTATTTATTATATTTAATTACTAGCAATGACAATGATCGTTGAACAGGGTTAATCGTGGTTCATGAACAATAGTGGTTAATAAGAAGTATTGACCCATAATCAACAATGAAATGATAAGTTGTAGCAGGTATTGATGGTTCACAATCGTCAAGCAAATTATCAAAACTGATCAACCATGGCTAATTGTAGTTGTAGCTAATAATTTCTAATACTTACTGGGACTTGGCCATTTCCAATGATTAATTGATTAATACAGGTCTGGTCAATCTGTCAATGAGTGATGTTTAAGATATTCTCGCCGCTTGATTGCCGTCACGGACGAACCAATTATACCCGTGAAATAACATGAGTTTTTGACAACTAGAATGGATATTCAAAAATGAGCAAGCTACATCAATAATGAGAGATCTATATTGACTAGATTGAATGTATTGACGAACCACCCCCAGTTTAAGCATACATAGCTCGTGATTTACCGTCAATTAAGAGGGGTTTATGGATCTTTGGATCTCTTGTCAGTTGCTTATAACGGGCTTCAGATCCACCTGGTCATACCAAAAATCCACCGAGGGATTACAGCATCAGCTGGCACCGCAAGAGGTGGCTCAAGCAAACACGAGATCGACTCTGGCAACCTCAAAATAAGCAGATTATCCATCATATAATCCTTTGGTAGATAAGCCTTGCGATAGAAAACTCCCTGTGTTCAGCATATCAAACCATTTCAATGATGACTTTCCAGCCATCCAGACCTGTCTCAATGAAAGGTACCGGGAAAACCGATGATGCGAATGTGATCAACGAGCTTGCTGTTGATTGAGGTCTAAACTCAATGCGCAGCTGGGGTTCAACGAACCTGCAGCTGATTGACTCATTGTAGTTGGTGATGTTCTTGCCAATCTTTCCAAGTGAGGGAGCTGGTTTCTGGACCACGTTTTCCAAGCCACTTTCCAACAAATCATACTTTAGAAGAACTGTCGCGTTCATTTCCTGGCGAAGGCAAACCAACCAGAAATGACCGTCGATAAACCCTGATCAACCTATCATCAACCCTCATCTAGCCAATACTTCAACCACCACTAACCATCAACCAATTAACGAACAAATCAGCAACCTTCATGAAGCATCATTAACCATCAACAACCATCATCAACGACCCGAAATCAGCAGTGAAGCCCAGCTGTGGCCGCTCAGTTTATGGCCTCACGCCATGAGCAAGTCGCTTGGGAGCACCCGATGGTCGCCCCAATGAGTACGCTAGTAGTGGATGGTTCATTGTTTGTTCATGGGTTTCGTTGATGGATTTATTGATACTTTTGTTGATGGTTCATGGTCCATTGATCCTTTCGTTGATGGTCTTGTTGATGGTCTGATTGATGTCTCAGAATCGTTTATCAGCTTGAGAACAGTTTGTCATGGGTCTGAATGACTGAAGCTGCTTCATTGTGCCGAGAGTAGAACCAAGACTTTCGCCTTTTAAATTGTGACCTGGTTGGTGGTGTCAAACATGTTTTATTGTCCCTAGTAAATAGTAACAAATGGTTGGTGGACTAATATTTGTCATAGGGGTGGTTCAACCACCAACCAGTAGCAATGATTCCAGATTTATCCGGGACAGCAAGCACAGCATTGGCTGATCAATGGTTCACGATGCCGACCTTGCTAGTGTGTTCGGCCTCGTCAGCCGCTACTACAATTCGAGCATACACGGCCGGCTTTCCAGAAATGAGACAGAACGCTGTTGACCAAACTTGGGTCCATTGCTTGGTTTCATGGCTTCGCGTCCTGCGTGTCATTCATTGTCCTTCCACTTTCTTGTGTCCGTGGAAGCTCAGGAGGCACAGATGCCTTCTGTCAGTACCTCCGCTGATGTCCATCTCCGCGGGCATCATAGCAGTGGCTGACGGGTAGCCCGCCTGCGTTCAGGCTCCGCCGAAGAGTCCCAACCTCCGGCAACAGCAAGATCTTCATCCAGCGTTTGAAATTACCTCCTTGCTCCTCTGGCGAACGTTATTGCTTTCCATCTATATGGGTGTTTCTCAAAATAGGGGTACCCCCAAATCATCCATTATTAGCCATTTATAGCAATAAACCAACCATATTTTGTCGGGTGTTTTGTTTCCCTCGAAGAGGGTTTCCCGGCCTGCTCCCACCTTTGTTCAGTCGCTGCCTTTCACCGCCAGCTGAAGCTTCAAGGTCGCTCCCACCTAAGCCCTGACGAAATTGGGCCGATCATCGGCGATGCATTGTTGCCGGACGGTGGCTTTTGAAGTGTTCCCAGATGAGCAGGGCGAAGTGTGGGATTGATTGCAAAAAGCCACTGTAAGAACTCGAGGAAGTGGACTCCAATCGCGAGATGGCGACGTGCGGAATCCTGTTACCTCCGAGTTTTCAACCGCTTTTGACCGAAGATGGTGGATGGCTGATCTTGTCTTGAGCATCACTATGGCTGCTAGTTGGTTGATGGTGATATCTTGGATCTACATCAGCTGGTTTTGAAAGTTAAGCAGCCAGTAGAACTTGCTCAGTGGATCTCAGGAAACCTTGTTGACCCATGGTATCCCGGGACTATTTTTTTGCACGCTGGATTGTACACTGTTGTTTCTTTTGGTGCTTCCAGCTCATCGCTTCCTGGTCACACCCTTCCTCGTCACACCGCCCTAGAAGCCCTTGGAAACCTTGGTTTTCGAAAGAGATTTACCCAAAGCACCCAATGGCTAGAGGGTTGGTACTTGGGGGAGGGACTTGACATGTCTAGTTGCGCAGTTCTCCATGCTTACTGGGGCCCACTTGGATGATCTTGGATGATCCTAGTTATTAGCTAGGTTGGTTCACCTTGTTCAGTGGGATAACCTCAACTGTTGAGCTTGTTTTCCCATTGATGATCAGCGTGAGCTTGCTAAGTGGGATGATCCAAGTAAACCATCTCTGGGGCCTTCCACAATTTCCCAGGTCCTTTGCTACCTCAGTCCAATGCGGAAACGCGCCACTAAGGAGCTGAACCACGAAACATTTGTTTGGTTGATTGATGACTGGTTACCAAGAGGGTTTAGTATAAATGAACTGAGACTCCCTGTTGATCAGCGGCCATTCATTGCCAGAGGCTTACTTTTGATGGCATTGTAGGTGAGCTCCTTGTTGAGAAATCCTGGTGATTGTAGGTCCCAACTTGAAAACTTAGGAGATGGTCGAGGTGCTGCCGCCCAGAGGGTTCACAACCTTGCCAAAGAGTCTACTTGGCTCTTTCTCAAAATAGGGGACCCTCCAAATCATCCCATATTAACCGTGATTATAGTAGTAAACGAGGATAAACGAGCCATTTCTGGGGTCCCCGATTTTGAGAAACAAGCATATATACAACAACTTGAACATAAAAGGTAATTACCCAAGATCTAAACCATCCTGAAGCATTATTAGCCCTAAACCCCTAGAAATCACAGGTTAATCAACATGGTCTAGCTGCCGGGTTGGCCTGGTTCGAACCACCCGAGTGACCCCAGCTGCGCGGGGTGTCCAGGTATGCGGCCGTGCTGACGGCCAAGCAGGAGAGACAAGCGGGTGTCTCATCGGCCAATGTGTGGTACACCAGTGGCAACAGCCAGACGCTCAGGTGACGACCGTTGGAGGTTGGCGATGGTTGTCCTGGCTGGTGGTTAGGAGCGAAGGAGTCAGGGGTATCTTTAGCCGGAGCGAGTTGGAGCTACCAGGAGCCGTTCAGCAAATGGTAGTGTAGATAGTCGGATGCAGGGCAACATGAGCGGAAAACCTGATGTTTTTCTTGTTGTGGTCGCGGTTTCATTTGTGTTGTCGTCGTCCGTAGTGTTGTTGGTGAGGTTTTCAGGAAGCAGCAACGGACCATAGAGGTGTGTCACGAACCTTGGAATGGCCTCAAAAATCCATTGGAGAAGGCTTATTGATTACGCCAATTGTCAGAGTCTACAAACCATTTGCTTTGGTGATTTTTCTCCTGAAATGTGAAGGCTCTCCCGTCCAATCCCTTGGTCGACAAAACAAATCTTCACAACTGGGATACCTCACATGGAGATGGAAACGGGGGAAGGGATCACCTGCTTTCTTGGTGAGCTTGTGATAAACATGGACAAAAAGGACATGTCTGGTTTGTGAGCATATTTGCGTATGCGGAAGTTTTGGACTTGGAGCCGATTTGGCCCACTGGTCCAAACAAATCCAGAGACCTCATTTCTTGCTGCTTGCATTTGCACGGCTGATCCCCATAACCGATTGGCACGCCAAAACACAGAAAACAACGTAATCTTTGATCGTCAAGAATATTGGTTTTGGCCGCATAAAAAATGCAGGTGTTGGATGCTCATGGCAACCTGAACTAGCCTAGATACTAACTTCAAGTACCCATTTCTGCGAATTGTTCGTAATCATTAACAATTGCTATGTTCAACATGAAGTAACCAGTAATGAACCCTCATCAACCTGTTATAGCACTTGTGTATGGTAAACCATTATTGTCAACCACTGTGAACCATGGTTATTCCTCATCAACCATTAATACATCAATTCACTAGCCATGAAGTTACCATCATTATCAATCATGAACTAAACCATTCTCAACCATTGACCAAGCATTAACCAGCAGTGAATCAACCACCAATCAGCCATCAATCAACCACCAATCAGCCATCAATCAATCATCAACCAATCATTAACCAACCATTAACCAACCATTCATCAACTGTTAATCAACTATGAATCACCCATTACAAGCCATCCAAGCTGTTCGTTTTACCACTCCTGAGCCCAGGTGGAAAAGATTTGTGGAAGCTAAAGGCGCAGTTCCTGGGGCTGGGCGTTGCTTGATGTGAATGCTCGCTGATGGTTGGGGATGCCAGGAGCGGCCCCCAGGAGTGGTGTAACCAAATGGTAGGTAACTGGTTGCTCAATGGGTTGTGTCAATAATTGGTTAATGTCTCGTTCATGGTTAATGGTTGATTCATGATGTGATTGCTAAATGGTTGATTCGTGGGTCAATACTGGTGATTCATGGGAGGTTCACATTGATTATGAACATAGCATGCTTAACCTGCCGTGTTGCTTTCATTATTTAGTAACGCAAGTCTCTCTAACAAGCATGAATCAGCCATAAATCAGCCATGGTAGATTGATGTAGGCTCCAACAGTTTCATCAGCCATAAATCTCCTTGGTTGGCAAACAACAGCCTGTGCAAAAAATTGCTAGGGCGACTTTCCAGCTGCCCAGGTGGGTAGACGTGCATGATAGATTGTCCAAATGGTTCTCAAAAAAGAGGGGTCCCCCAAATCATTTGGAAGTATAAGTATATAGTAAACTAACCAGTTATGATAAATAACAATCAAGTATATTGACGATTAGTTGGTTTCTTGACCATTGAATGTGAGTAATGAACCAACCAATTTTGGGGTTCCCCTATTTCGAGAAACACCCGAATGTACATGATAGGTTTGTCCCATTGAATGATCCAACATGGGGGTCGAGGGTACCTTTGCCCCTGCTTTTCACAGTCCATAGCTAAGCCAACCGGTTGAGCTCTGTTGGGGATGCGAACTACTACCCATTTCTTGGTTGGTCATTATTGATCTATCCCCATATGATACATGATTTCATTAGCGGTGATCCAGTTGTCAGCAATCAACAATCCACAATAGCTCTAGCCTTAGGATCATTAGACGGTTCGGCCCTAGGGTTCCCCGGGCATCCCGACATCCCTTCATGCAGCCAAGACACCGATGTGTATATTCATATGGTATTTACAATAGATTCTTGGTTTTCGTCATGGGTGATGGATCTGAATGTGACATCATTGAAAACGAACATATGAGCCGGAAGTCCGTTTCAACAAGAGCATCTTTTTTGGTTGTATTCTGTTTTTTTGACTGCTGCAGAGCATCAAACCCTGTAAGGGTCGTCGATTTTCAAAGACTGTTTTCCAAACATGTTGTTGCCACGTGTAAAAACCCCTGCGTTCCCCATGCAAAATGAGTTTGGCTTCAAACACCTTGGTTTTTGTGGGTCAAAATGCATGTGCACGCCCATCTCCGACGCTGACAGTCAGCCTTTTTTTCTTCTTTCGTGGGTCCTATACATCCCATAAAGGTTTTTGAAAGGCATCCTTTGGGGACACCAAGCCTGAGCTAGCTCTTTGTCTGTGCAGCGCCAGTGCGCGGAGAACTCTGACAAGTCCGAAGCAAGTAAACACGAGGTGGCCCTGTGATACGATGACAACTTCTCCGAAACGATGACAACTTCTCTGAAGTGTAGCCGTGCAAGCAACATTCGCACTTCATTCCGAAACAAGTAAACACGAACGTTATTAGGTGGCCCTGTGATACGATGACAACTTCTCTGAAGTGTAGCCGTGCAAGCAACATTTGCACTTGGTTCCTTAGCAAGTAAACACGAACTATATTAGGTGGCCCTGTGGTACGATGACGACTTCTCCGAACCGATGACAACTTCTCTGAAGTGTAGCCGTGCAAGCAACATTTGCACTTGGTTCCTTAGCAAGTAAACACGAACTATATTAGGTGGCCCTGTGGTACGATGACGACTTCTCCGAACCGATGACAACTTCTCTGAAGTGTAGCCGTGCAAGCAACATTTGCACTTGGTTCCTTAGCAAGTAAACACGAACTATATTAGGTGGCCCTGTGGTACGATGACGACTTCTCCGAACCGATGACAACTTCTCTGAAGTGTAGCCGTGCAAGCAACATTTGCACTTGGTTCCTTAGCAAGTAAACACGAACTATATTAGGTGGCCCTGTGGTACGATGACGACTTCTCCGAACCGATGACAACTTCTCTGAAGTGTAGCCGTGCAAGCAACATTTGCACTTGGTTCCTTAGCAAGTAAACACGAACTATATTAGGTGGCCCTGTGGTACGATGACGACTTCTCCGAACCGATGACAACTTCTCTGAAGTGTAGCCGTGCAAGCAACATTTGCACTTGGTTCCTTAGCAAGTAAACACGAACTATATTAGGTGGCCCTGTGGTACGATGACGACTTCTCCGAACCGATGACAACTTCTCTGAAGTGTAGCCGTGCAAGCAACATTTGCACTTGGTTCCTTAGCAAGTAAACACGAACTATATTAGGTGGCCCTGTGGTACGATGACGACTTCTCCGAACCGATGACAACTTCTCTGAAGTGTAGCCGTGCAAGCAACATTTGCACTTGGTTCCTTAGCAAGTAAACACGAACTATATTAGGTGGCCCTGTGGTACGATGACGACTTCTCCGAACCGATGACAACTTCTCTGAAGTGTAGCCGTGCAAGCAACATTTGCACTTGGTTCCTTAGCAAGTAAACACGAACTATATTAGGTGGCCCTGTGGTACGATGACGACTTCTCCGAACCGATGACAACTTCTCTGAAGTGTAGCCGTGCAAGCAACATTTGCACTTGGTTCCTTAGCAAGTAAACACGAACTATATTAGGTGGCCCTGTGGTACGATGACGACTTCTCCGAACCGATGACAACTTCTCTGAAGTGTAGCCGTGCAAGCAACATTTGCACTTGGTTCCTTAGCAAGTAAACACGAACTATATTAGGTGGCCCTGTGGTACGATGACGACTTCTCCGAACCGATGACAACTTCTCTGAAGTGTAGCCGTGCAAGCAACATTTGCACTTGGTTCCTTAGCAAGTAAACACGAACTATATTAGGTGGCCCTGTGGTACGATGACGACTTCTCCGAACCGATGACAACTTCTCTGAAGTGTAGCCGTGCAAGCAACATTTGCACTTGGTTCCTTAGCAAGTAAACACGAACTATATTAGGTGGCCCTGTGGTACGATGACGACTTCTCCGAACCGATGACAACTTCTCTGAAGTGTAGCCGTGCAAGCAACATTTGCACTTGGTTCCTTAGCAAGTAAACACGAACTATATTAGGTGGCCCTGTGGTACGATGACGACTTCTCCGAACCGATGACAACTTCTCTGAAGTGTAGCCGTGCAAGCAACATTCGCACTTCGTTCCCATTCAACATTGCCATTTCATCAAGACAAGACACATGAAGCACCATGCTGAGGTCAGCAAATCGAGGTTGCCAGCTCGCTTGGTGCACGTCCAGCAGCCACAAGAAGCCATGCCAACGACAACGACAAACGAACAACGAGGTCTATCCGGTCCATGACCGGAGACGAAAAACAGCTTTGAGCAGAAAGACGAACGTAGCACCTGCAGTTTTGGCTCGGGGAACCTCAGGGCTGGAAGGTCATTAGATAGATCACTTCTCACTATTTGATCCACTGGCCCTCTGGTTACCAGTTGCCCTATTTGATGATCCACTCTTCAACTCTCCTGCCACCACGTTGCGAGAGCAACACATGACGCCTTGGCGCCACGCCGTTGCGTTGCGTCAGGCGAACAATCCCGAGCTCTTCAAAAATCAGGCGGGCGGCCAAAACTCAATGAACAGACGACCTGGTAGCAATATGTCAATGGGGTGGTTCATGAGAAAATCTACAGGAAGCCCTTGTTGAACCACCAAACATAGAGGTTCAGACGTATTTAGTTGCTGCCTGATGATGATTGACAATGGTTGATTAATGGTCGATACTGCTCAAGAACTGTCACTTGATGGTGAAGAAAAAATGAATTCATGGTTAGAGATGGGGATTAATGCTGAATAGTGGTCAGTAAAACAGATCAAAGTTGCTGTTAGTAGCCAACCCGTCACAAGTAAGTACCGTTCAGAAATGCGTTCGAGACGACTACCAGCTTTGCATCCGTATTCACGAAGTGAGGAATCCAAGATCCAGCTCGAAAGACTGGTGATGCCAACGTTTAGGGGATCTGTTGCACATGCCGGGTTGGTTGCGAGTCTCCAGTAATAGCGCTAGGATACTGATCCCACAGAGAGTGGAATGAAGCATAATTGAACATCACCCAAAAGTACCGAGAAATGAGCCATATTCGTTGGTTATCAACGCCTCTTTTGTTGACATCAATTGCATCCAAGTGCTGGTTTACGGTTGATGGATGAGCGACAGATGTCACCGCAATTTATTTGGGAGCGCAGATGTGGTTAGAAAACTGCAGTAGTTGATAGTTCATAGGTGCTTCACTATGAGAAGCAGAGGCTGAAAAGCCAGCTAGTCGATGGATATTTACGGGACTACCGGGAAGAAATTAGATGGTCCATAGGCAAGGAGCGCAATCAAGCACGTGTGGCGTGTGGGTAGGGACTTGGCTGGCTCATCCCCCCCCAAGAATTCCAGTCAAGGGTTTTATTTAGCAAATCTTGTGATGATTCGTCATTGGATTGGTCAAGGTTTGTTCAGATTTCAGCATCAGTTGCTTTCCAATATGTTTATTTGATTTAGACACACAAAACGAAATCTTATGCAAATACTTACCTGTACTTTGACCACTGCTCTGTGTGAACCACCATCAACCATCATTAACTTTTGCTACCAATTGTTGACCATCGTTGACCACTATCAACAATAGTGAAGAACCATAAATAACCACCATTTCATAACCATTAGTAGTCACCAATTACTAACCACCATGATTAACCACCACTTACCCGCCATGGAACCACTTTTTGCAGCAACCACGATTAGGGTCAACCACTAATCAGCCATCATTGACCATCATCAACCATCTCAAAACCACCATTGTCAACCACCGGGATAAACCATGGCGAATGATTATTAACCATCATTGACCATTATCAAGTACCACTGTTAAGCACCATTAATTACCAACATGTTTATAACCCATGTTTAATCACCCTTATCAACCAACCATTATGAACTATCAACCCATTATTAACCATCATTATTAACCACCACTATCAACGATCACCATTATCAACCACCATTCTTAGCCACCCATGATTGACTGCCCATTCTCCAACGCCAACCACCATTCTTTGAAACAACGACTCAACGGAGCACCAGGGCAACTCGGGCCCCGAAGCTTTGCCACCAAACTTCGATGAAACCGTCGCTGGGACTTTCAACGGGCACGGAAGCTGGTGGCGACGGTGACTGTTGTGGATGATCATAAACTGGTAAATTGCGAGTTAAACGCTGTTAAGAACTATGATTATAAGCATGATCAAAACCATCATTGAGCTTACTATCATGGTTGTGAACGGCATTTAACTCGTAATTTTCCAGCTTATGGCCTAAATGACAACATAATCAATAGTGTTTACCAGCTTGTGAATCATCAACCATCAGATAACTGTGATCACCCTTATCCTTTGGGTTTATCTAACTTGGGAGCTAACAATCATGATTTTTGAAGGGAAACTAGCTATAAATGGTGGACTTTCAATTGTTCAGTTTACCAGAGTGTAAATGTGATCATACTGTATCCATTCAGCATCCTTAGTGATGGTGAGCCATCAAATAACCGTGATTAATCATGATCAAGTAAGGGTGGTCGTCAATTCGAATTGCCAACAATGTCTAAGCATTGTTCATGATCATTTCAAACAAATAATGGCTCATGAACCCTGTCATCATGCTGGTGGCAATAGCGTTCACGATGATCAATTAATTTGGTTGTTTGGCGGTTTTAAACATTTTTTTTTTCTCCAACAGTTGGGATGGTTAGTTGATCAACTAGTACTTTTCAGAGGGGTTGACACCGCAATGCACAATGCTTTGCTCATGGGTTAATCATTGATCACGAGCTTTGTCCATGGTTTCCCAGCAAGACTCGCGTTAACCAGCTCTCAGGGCGTTTCCGTTCACCACCTATACTCAACCAGCATTTTCATGAGCGACCTGTCACTGTCCAAGCATGTTTGACCATGGTCATGGACACTAAGATCTATGATTTGCCACTAGCACTGTGCACACCAAGGCTTCCGTGGCCCTTCTGAGAGAAGAAAAAAGGAGAACCCAAATATTTGAGATGGATAGGGCGGCCTTGTTAAGGCCTAACCCAAAGAGGTTGTGGAGCCAAGAGGAAAGCACTCATATCTAAACTAGACGTAGAGATAACCCCTTTCTATGCGGGCTGTTGCCTGAAATAACATCGAGCAACGCAATTTCATGCCAACTCACTCAGTACCGCAATTAGTTGAAGCGCCGCTTATCTTTTTTTGCCGGATGGCAGAAAAAATCAAATCACTCCAGATAACACACATAATTATGCATCATGCCGACAGAAGAGTGTGAGAGAGCGATCCAAGCTGAACATCTCCAGGAATGCAGCCCGGGCAAGAGGGAGGATTAGAGAGACAAGGATCACACTGGGGACCAAAGGTATGATGCCATGCACATGTCATATTAAAAACATAAAGAACTTAATGGTGAGCCAAAAGAAAGCCAACCAGAGAGTGGTGGCCAGGGAAATCTAAAAGACCGATGCCTTGAAGCCAAAGCGTTACAGTAGAACGTGTTCAACGTGAAGGTACGGACAAACTCAAAACTGACATCGTACTCAGCAGAAAGTGAGCAGTACAGCTGAAGGTCCACTTAAAAAGTGAAAGGCCAAAACAGGCAATAGGAAACCATTCAAAAAAAGAGCCCTGGGAAACAGTTATTCTACAGGAGAACCCAGTGAAATGTGGAAGTGCCCAAAGGAAATCCAAGAAGCTTCTGGGTCGTGAACCTAAACGATCAAGCTCGTAGAGTAAAGCAACAACGAAGCTAAACCATAGAAGCAATCAGCTTGTTTGTGAAGCAGCTCAGTAATAGAGAAATTTAAGTGATGAGCAGGTCGATGGTAATTCTAGTCGACAGAATTGATTTATTAGTCAATGGCTGTTGATCTTATGGTGATGGTCATGATTAGTGGTTGACAATGCTTCAATGGTGGTTGACAATGGTTATTTGATATATTTTAAAGAGTTTTTCGCAACTGTCAACCATTGGAATGACCATGCTGAAGCATTGCCCAGCCTGGGTAGCCCAAGCATCATTATCCAGCGAGTTAACCAGCTAGGCCAAAATGGTGGTTTCTCAAAATAGGGGACCCAAAACATGGTTGGTTTATTAATGCAAATTTGACTGATTTGGATGATTTGGGTATACCATGGTATACCCTATGACTTGAGAAACGCGCAAGTATCCAACAAGACCGGCTAATGAACTCTCATTACCCAGCAGGGGTGACCAGCCTAACTCTCATTACCCAGCTAGTCAATCAGCTAGGCAAAAAAAACAGTTCAGGCTAATGAACTCTCATTAGCCAATGGACTTATATTTTTGATGGAGGTTAAAACCACAAGCAGACTATCATTACCCAGCCAACTAACCACATGTTCAGCTCCCTCAAGGGTTGTGCCAAGGACAAGCCTGGTTGGTATTACAATCGCGCAGTGACTTGCCGTCGAGAGCCCCACTGTTGATATGGGACGTTGGCGCCAAGGTCAAGTGTCGATGGCTAAGTATGTAGTTCTTGGTAGCTACATGACCAATCATTGGTGGAAAAAAGGTGATCATCTCAAGAAAATTGATAAACAAACACTTTATACAATGATCATGTTCATCGCTGATTACAGAATTGGCACGAATGGTTCACCATGTTTTACAATAGCCAATAGGAATGGTGATTGAGGATGGTCAATGCTGGTCACTTAATCATGGTTCGACATGATCTGTCATGCTTTGCCGGCCTGGACGGCCTGGACAGTCAGCAAGGACATACCGTAGGTGAATAAAGCTATTGGTCAATACCGACCATGTCCACAGATAGGTAGCATTTTTAAGAAAATTCCATATGATCATCCCACTTAACAAAGACAATTGAATGCCAGTATAGTCAATCATAGATGCATTAACCTAGCATCGATCTCCAGCCTTTGCAACCAGAACCACGGTTTTGTCAACTACTTCCTGCGGTGGAGCCATCGACTGCAACAAGTCACGGGGAAAAATCAGGGCAGATCATCATTCACTGGGAAGCCATGGTAACTTACACTCTTATTCGGTGAAACATTGTGACCATTCCACGGCTTCATCCGGTGTATTGTTGGAAGATGACTTCTTGTGCACAGATCTCTGGGCAATGTGTGTCCATGCCAGGTGGTTCGTGTCCCACTTGTCCTCACCCAGTGATCCAAAACCATACAGCGAGTGGTCCCCCTGATCGGTTGATCATGGCACCTCCCAGGGGTCCGGCCACACCTTGGCAGTGGATGGTTCACCCCAACTTGGTGAACGGACTTTGGCGACAACTACAAAGTTGGCCCCCCTGGTTACAAGTTCATTAATAAGCAATTTAACTACAATCATATCTACCATTTGCCTGGTAGTTACCCTAGTTATGTTCGCAACTTAGCTTACGTTTAGGGGGCCCACCTTGTATAGATAAAACTTGGGCTATGCTTCTCAATCAACAGGGATGATGTGACTAATCTTAATTGAGCTTCATCACTGGGGTTAAAACAAACCTCAACGAAACTCAACGACCAGGATTATATAATTACAACGAACCTGAACTTAGCTTAGCAACCAGGATCCACCAGGATTACGACGAACATACAACAAGCCTTTACCAGTGCGCCAACTCACTGAGTGTGAGCAAGGACAAGATCTTCTTTGTCACATCGAACAGGAAGTTCCTGTGGTTCGACGAAGAAAGCGGCGAACACAAGGCGCCCCAACAGATGGTGAGAAGGTGTAAGATCCACGAAGAGTGGTGAGCAATCGAATTCGTGTGTTAGACGGGGCACGAATGCGGGCTGGAGTGGTAGAGGATATGGTTTTAGGCATATTTTGGGAAAGTTCGCTTCTGCATTGTTTCCGGGCTTGAACGTCAAGTGATATCTCCTTGAATCATGAAGGTTCGATGAATTACTTGTGTTTCCCCCTATGTTCTGTTATCGAAATTATTAATGGTGAAAAGGCAAGGCTTAGAATATCTGTTAAATGGCTGGCGAAAAGTCAATACTGGAGGTCATAACATGTCTCACTGATGATCAGTTTTTCCCTAATCATCAGTATCATTACCCTTTGGTAGACTAACCCTGGAAATGAAAAATCACCATATTTTTTTGAAGAGAAAGCATTCAGAAACAAACAATAATTGCAACATGTTCCAGCATTCACCAGGTTTCATATCTACCGGAGTCGTCCCGAGGCTGAGCTTTATCATTCAAGTAGAGTAACTACCAGTTCTGGTTATAACATGGTATAACTATATGGTGGTTTCTCAAAATAGGGGTACCCTTAAATCATCCTTTATGAAGCATTAATTAGTAGTAATAGTAATAAATAATAAACCAGCCATTTTTGGGAGTTCCCTGTGGCTTGAAAAATCACCATATGGTGAAATGGCTTATTTACCAAGTGATATGTAACATGGTATGAGTATACTTAAATGGCTTATCTACATTTATTTACCAAGTTATATCATCAACCAGTTTATACCAACTGAGAGTATATGGCCTGTTTTCTATGGCTGTTTGCCAATAGCTAGATACTAACTTAAATGGCTTGTTTACATTTATTTACCCAATTCTAACCTGCATCTAGCTGGCAACTCTTGGTCTCGCCAGCCCCTGTTCGATGTCTCACCAACGAACCCCGCCGCGCCGCGGGGCCAGGAGCTTTACGACGGGCAACAGATGCCCTGGACTTTCTCGGGCGGTGCTGCCTCATTGTCAGAGGCGCAGCGAGGAGTTGCTGGTGATGTCACCGTGGTTAATGGATGGCATGTGTTGATTGACTGTAGCTGGTTGGTGGTTGGTTGGTTGGTGGTTGGTTGGTTGGTTGGTTGGTTGGTTGGTTGGTTGTTTGATTAACAAGTTGCATAGGCGTTGATTGATAGGGGTTGAAAACACCAATATTATGTTCATGGTATGATGGGTTTTGCTGATATTGATGGTTACAATGATGGTGAATTACCGGCAATAGTCGTTGATTGGTGATCTTCTTCGGGCTTCGGATCATCGCCTGCAAAATCTCCAATGTTGGCAGTCTCCGTTGTTGCTTGGCAGTGCTCAGCCAACAATTCAAAAGCCGTAACGGATGCCGGTGAATACTAGCGATTGGTGGCTGCTAGTGCCAAGACTGACTATCCACCTAGCCAAGCCAATCAACAAATGCATGTGCATGATTGCAGCGATGAACAACTCACTTGAGTGGTTTCATAGGGTTGTTGATTTCAATCGCTATACCGCCAGACGATAGCAAGATACAGTGAAGAATGAAGAAACGTTGGGAATATGATCCGATAATCCTTTGGGTTGGTTGTTACTTTGATTTCACGCTTGTTCACACTTAAATGGGTGTTTCTCAAAGTAGGGGACCCTCCGTTTATCATCCATTGATAATCATTTTTAGTAGTAAACCAACATTTTTGGGGGGTCCCCCATGGCTTGATAAACCACCAAATATCTAAACAGCAGCATTCACCAGTTGAATGATCACTGCAGCTTTCACCCTCGTCTCCCAGAGTTTACTGATCCAAACTTTATTTGGTGCCCATCATGTACCAGTACCAATCAGTATTGATCATAGTCATCACTAATCATTCTGAACCATCAATAACCATTCATTAATCATGACGAGTCAGTATCCTGATAACCATCATTTGTTCACCATGAACTAACCATGAATCATTTTTCAGGAGAACCATCAAGTGACAATTCATTTTAACCATCAAGAACCATGAACCATCTGATTCATTGATCAACAATTATCCAATCATTAACCAACCATTAACCTACCATTTACCAACCATTCGCCAACCATTAACCAACAATCAACCAACCATTCACCAACCATGAACCAACCATTTCCCAACCATTCGCCAAACATTAACCAACAATCAACCAACCATTCACCAACCATTTCCTAACCAACCATTAACCAACCTTTCACCAAGCATCAACCAACAATTACTGTAACCAACCATTAACCAACCTTTCACCAAGCATCAACCAACCATTACTGTAACCAACCATTAAACAACAATCAACCAACCTTTCACCAAGCATCAACCAACCATTACTGTAACCAACCATTAAACAACCATTACTTGGCCATTCATCCTGCGTGCCTTTCCATCGGCGAGCTCCCCGCGGCGAGGCCAATGGGGGCAAAGCCTCAGCACCTGGGCCGAACGACGGAGTGGACGAACGCGATGTCAGTTCGGATGTTCGGAAGGATGGTGGTGGTTGATGATGGCTATAGATGATTGCTTAGGACATTGATAATGGTTATTAACCACTATTGTTGGTTATTCAGGGTTTATAATGGTTAATAGTGTTTAAGTATAGGGTACAATAACCAACAATGGTAGAGAATGGCTATGGATTGATGATGGCTATAGGTGATTGATAAATAATTTTAATGATCAATGATAATAGCACAATGATTGATGAATGATTATTTGGTTGGTGGTTTGTCAGCAAACTATAGGGGATAACTATGATGAATAGTGGCTAACTACAGGGGAACCAACAAAAGTAGCTTGTTGGTAAATGATTATAATAGTTGATAATGGCTATAGATGGATAATGGCTATAGATGATGGCCACTTGAGTGGAAGGGCTCAAGTGCAACCCAGGCCCACTTTACAGGCCACTCTTGCTCCAAAGGAGCCGTGCGACGATTTTTCGGGTTTCAGCAATAGATGATTGATAAATGATTACAATGGGGTCAACCAAGAAAGGGGTATAGAATTGGCTTATTAATCATTTGTTGATGATTAAATATGGCTGGTGGTTTGATTGCCATTTTTCCCCAGTATTTACACATGTTTGGTTGACTGATATTTTTCATAGGGGTTGAAAGCACCAACCAGTTTTAGTGGTTGAGAATGATTGATAAGATTGGTTGATAACAATTATAATCATCATCAATCATCAATAATGGGTGATAATGGTTAAACATGATATGGTTGAGTTGCGATAGTATTTTTCGAGTCCGGGCTGATGGCAACCGTGCATGTGTGGCGTAGCACTCCCATCATCGGGTACTCCACGCGTTTTCGTTTCGCCGTCCTGGACTTAATGGAAGAAGTCAATTTTGATCCGGTCGTGACTTAGCTGCTGGTCCTGGCGCTGGTGATATGTCAGATAAAATTGTCAGCTTGACTTCAAATGAAGCGAGATAGTAGAACCAGATGGGCCAGGATGTTCAGCCTGAGGGGATGCTTGTTTCTTGCTCGTGGGGACGGTGTGCATTCAACTCCTGGGTTCAACTTTGGAATGACTTCCCAGCCTCGCTACCGCTACAGCTTCCGCACCAACAACTGCAACCACAATGCCCTCGCCGCGTTGCAATGCTTTGGTGTTCAGCCGTGCTACCAGCAAGTCTCGGCAAGACCTTTGCAAGTGAAATGAGCACACTCGGTCAACTTGAAAGCTGAAGGAAAAGGCTGGAACTCGTTGAAAGAGGCCGACGGTCATAGTGTGTGTGTGCTGGCGGTCTTCGAAAGGCAGACACGAGCAACGAGCGAGCCGGTGCCAGTAACCAGGTGCCCCACGAGCCGAGCAACTGGCGTCAGATGGATTAATTCGCAATTGGGCAGCCCATGTTCGACTCGCAACAACAAGTGACCGCTAGTAGGTGACAATGGTCGGTAGTGATGAACCATGATGATGGTTTGTCATTGTCGATGAGATGGCACCATCATTGTTGAACATGAGATGACTCATAGTTGATCATGATTGTTGTAAGCAATGGTCGATAATAGTTGCTTTCCATGCATCATACTTGTTGATCAAGAATCGCGGCAATGATGATGGTACGTGATGGTAAATGAAAATTGATAGTGATAGTGATAAACAAGGGTTGATGGTGGTGATGATCATAGTTCAGAATGGCCTAGAATGACCAGTTCTTATTACTCCTTCAATGTGTGTAATGCCTTGTGACTAGTAGTGGTTAAGTCAACAGTGGCTGATCAATACCGAATCATCATCAATGGTTTGTCGCAATGGTTGTTGGATGTTGTTGGTGTTCAATCCATGATTCATGATGTTTGGTTTTTAGGTGTTGAATACTAATGTGTAAGAATGGTCCATGGTTGATTACAGACATTTGAAACCAACTGTAACGATCATAGTTAGAGTCCCTGGTTATTCGCGAAATGGCGGTTTCTACGCAACCCGGTTGATGTTGCTGGATTTGTTCGGATTCGTGAACTGGTAATACAATTGTATGGTGATTTCTCAGAGTAGGGAACCCCAAAAATGATTGGTTTGTTCATGGTTAATATTGGATGATTCGAAGTTACCTCTATTTTGAGAAATCGCCATATGGTTGGTTGAGAATGGTTAGATGACGCTCAATGATGCCAGACACAACTTTGCGTGGTTGAGGCTGTCCTGTTGCATGTGCGCTCGATGCGGGTGCTCAACATTGTCACTTTGGTGCTGCCAGCTCCTATACCTATCCAAAGTAACCCTGATGTAGATATGAACAGATATGAAAAATAATGCCCATGCGGCAAGGTCTCAAGATCCTTAATTCCATTGGTGCATATCATCAGTATTATTCCATGCATATACATTGTTGTTTGACTGGCACCAGGTACTTGGCGGCGGTTGTTTTTGAGACAATGATTGCTGCCAAGTGCACATACGCTGCCTTCAAATCAACCATCATTTATCATCATGAACCACTGCTACTGACACGATTAACAAATTGATCACGGTTGTTCATCATTATGATCTGAACCACTATGATTCACTACTAATTGGTGGATTCTGTGACCCATGATAGTGGTTATTAAGTATGATATCAACCATCATTATATAACCATCATTCATTAACCATTATCATTCACCACTTATTATGATCATTAACCCTCATCAACCATCATTGATCATTAACCCTCACTTACCATCATTACCCATCATTTTGCACTATGATGAGTCATCGCTGTGAATCATGAGTCATCACACGTCAACCTTCATCCGCATCACATTCCCAGGCACCGAAGACGGTGGTCATTCCCGACCTTCACCGGGTGGCATCCGCACTGCCACCCGGTTGCGGAAGGATCTCACCATGGTTGAGCCAAGAAATGGAATGTTGATCAATCAATCCTACAGGGTGGCACTGCCCTGATTAGATCCCTTGGGTTCGAACCCACCCAGTTGTATAGTTGTGAATCCACCTAAGTGGCAAGCTACCCTAGTTATGACAAATTCAGGGCCCCCAACCACCTATAAGTTGCTTTACAATGAACTTAACCCGTTATAGGGGGTCAAACAACCCAACTTAGAACCGGTAGGGGCCCTTCTTGTCGGGCTGATGGGAACATCGAGCTGCTCATCCACCCACTCAATCATTAACCTCCAGCTGCAAGCTGAGAATTTGCATTCGGTTGGTCGGTAAGCCATTTAGAAGTCAGGGATTTTTCATTTCGAGGTAAGGTTATCAAAGGTAAACCTGTTCAAAAACAATCACTAAGAAATCATGGGTTTCCTAATCATAATCCATGACCTAGCTGCAAATAAGCAATATGTACCCAATTGCCGGGTTAGTGACCCACCCAAGAAGATTCCAGTATAGCTACTGGTTGCAGTATTGATCGGCCAGTATCTCTACACGAGGTTGTTTGCATGAACATAACACAACACAACACAAAGAACCGTACAGATGGGTGTTTCTCAAAGTAGGGCTACCCCCAAATCATCCATTATAAACAATTTAATAATATAAATCATCCATTTTTGGGGGGGTCCCTATTACAGTATAAGCACCCACCATATCCAAGAACAATATGGTCATACTCAATACATACACGTGGGCAAGGTTGGCTCGAACCGCAAGAACCCGGGCGTGTCAGGTGGATTGCTGGGTTTCACGTTTGTTAGCAATGACTATGGCAATGGTTGTGATTGATACTGTTTTTTCATTGGGGCAATGGTTCATTTGCATTATGGTCAATGGATGTCAATGGTGATGTTTATTGGGGCAATGGTGATGCCAATGGTGATGCCAAAAACCATCACCAGTCATGGTCAATGGAAGTCAATGGTTCCTTTGCTGGTTGACCATCCGCGGCGAGCAACTAGTTGATTACAGTCATCATTTGCGTTATCGTCGATTACCCCTGCTCATATAGAATGTTGAGTACAGGCGTTGGTTAGACCTGATCCATTTATCACTAGTGCTATGATTAGCCACTAGTTGACTGTTTGCCTACTAGTTAGTTGATAAACATAAATGCTAATCACCTTAGTTGATAAGAACAAGTTGATTACAGTCAGCATTTACGAGCCTGCTCATATAATTGATAAACTGTTTGATTATAGGGAAAAACTGACCAACTGGCGCGCCCGGCGCCCGCGGTTCACCTGGTTGATTGGCTATTTGGGATTATACTAAGCTTGGTTTACACCTGGTTTTAACCGGTGAGCTGGGAATCCAGACAAGCTGGGGCCCCCTAGTTGCAGCCACCAACTTGGAGGGGCTATGTATAACCTACGAACTAGGAATATGTTTCGCTCTAGATCGGCTCCAGGAATAAAAGAGCAGACCTGGTTGATGGTTCACAAAGAACTACCCTTTGGTAAATTAACCTGGCAATGGATTTTCACCATGTTTTCTTGGGTTGATTGTCCACTGCCAGGTTACAGTAGTGAATTCCCCGGATTATCCTGGCAGCGACACCCTGGGACACCACCAAAAACTGGTGGCTTGTCCACTGCCAGGTTACTGTAGTTTACCAGAGGGTAGTAGTTCAAGTCGTAAAGCCAACTGGGGGGTAAACCCAACTGGTGGTTTCTCTAAATAGGGGTACCCCCAAATCATCTAGTTGTAAACCATTTATAGTAGTAAATCACCCATTTATGGGGCTCCGTATTTTGAGAAACCAGCAACTGTGGATGGGTGAAAACCATCCAAAAACAGGAGTAAACTCATCCCAGCGGACGAAGAGTTTGGCAAGTGACAGGTCCCTTGACCAGCCAACGACGGTTGAAGCCAATATACCTATGGTATATGCTACATGGTGATATGTGGATATGGATGTATTATGTATGCAGTATGCATATACATATATACATATATATACACATTTTTTTTAGGTGTATATATATATATATATATATATATAATATTTAGATATAGATATAGATAGATGGATATGGTGATATATGGTGGTGTATGGTCAATATACCACCAAAAACCCGCCAGCTTGATTGTTTGGCACCCTGCGAATAAGTAATTGACTCCAAATGTTGGTGGTCGACGCCCCATATCATTGGTCATACTGCTGTTACCAAGAGTAGGGATCTAATAGCCAACAACTCACAACGGTCAATAAATGACAACTAACCATCCCTCGTGGTGTCATCATCAACCACTATTACCAACTAGTAGGGTCTGATAGCCACAATGAACAGTCAACAAGCAACAACTGCCTCATTGTTAAGCAACAATCAACCTACAGTACCATGGAAGCGTTCGTTTCTAATGGCATGCTTGGAATTCACATCTCGCATGCTTGAGCTACCAAGAGATCACGTTGGATTTGCGCGCGCCACTAAATGGACAATTCAGTTGTTCACGAACCACCACCGCTTTAGCTAGCTCAAGCATTGGTGATGAACCAGCAAATGTGTCGGGTTTAGTCAGGTGGATCTCTCATGGAAGGATAAACACATGTTTTGATGAAGCGTATTCTCTTCACAAACCAGTATATTGAGATATACTTTTCCAATGTACTTCTATTACTGTATGTAATGTTCACTCATACTCAGACTATACGCACATGTGCATTTGTGTATTTTTGCATTCACAACAATGTATGCAGATGTTTCTTGCAGTGCCATTTTGCAAAGGTTCCAGGCATAAATCATGTGTTTTAAACTGCTATCGGCACCACAAAGCAGCCATTGTCCCACGATTAAAGAAGCCTTATCCAACCACTATCCAACCATTCACAACCAACAAGGCCATTCAACCGCCCTTCTTCAACCGCGATCGAACTGTTGGGGACCCCAACCATGATCCACAAGCCCACCAAGGAAGACGGATCTGTCGCACATCGACAAACCCGCAGCCATGATGGGAGTCTTTGCAGGGGAAACTGCGGCCCGTGGATTTCATGAAAAGCTGGCGCCTTGTCCGCCATGGTGCTCTGGATCAGGGGTAACCAGGACAGGTAGTCTAGAAAACAGCTGGGCGCAAGGGAAGAAGCAGCAAGCATGGCCTGGCCATTGAGGGGTGGAGGGGTGGTCATGAACCTATTATGAGTGATAAGATTGAAACAAACATCTTTGTCATTCATATCAACGACTTTTATGGAATTTCAATGAGGTTGGGTGGTTGAATGCAGCACATGTAAGAAAGCTTGACAACCCCATACTTGCTAACCCAACCTGGCTTCATTCACCATCGGCTGGGTGAACGATGTCGTTGAAGGATTCCAGCTCCGAGGCTTCCGGGCCTCGCAGCTGAAACCATGGGATTTCCCAGGCAAAGTGGGGACGGTGCTAGTGATGATTAATGGTTGATAGTGGTTCATAGTGATAAATAGTGGTTCATAAATGTTACTAATAGTGGTTAATAGTGGCTAATAGTTAATGGTTAATTCATGCTGTCAATGATGATTCATGATTGCAATAGTCCATCCACCCTAAATGACGGTTCACGATGGATAAATAATGAGGAAACGCTATTTTGTGCAAGTATTGGAGTAATGATAACGACAATCAACAACTTAGCTGACACGGTGTTGACAACACATTCTGCTCCGCACATCTAAAAGAATGTAAACCATGATATGCAGCCACCAACTACCCACCTCTCTAACGTAGAGTCTGTCCTCAATTGATGGTAGACTTTTCTGCCTTCCACCATAACAATTAGTGTTGTTTCTGTTTCCATAATTTTCTATCAACAAAGATATGTGTGAAATCTGCAGGTGAACTGAATGATTTAATGACCAGTTCACGCTTTTGAATCACCAGTCTTCACCACCAATGTGATCACCATCGGTTGAAAGTTTATTGGGTTTACCGGTCATGAATTGGATCAGTAGGAACTCATCAATCAACTCCAGGATTTAACGGGCACAGAGTGGTACCAGTAGATGTCCTGCTTCACAAGCAATTTGTATAACCAGGGAAATCATCATAAAGCAGCTACTTCTCCTATCCTAGTGACTGAGACAAGCCCAACAGCAACATACGCAGAGATTGGATCTTAATCTATACCTCGACAAAAGATATTATCTTTCGAGAAATTATCCTCCTGACGTCTCCCATATAGAAAACGCTCCATGTTCAGTGGGGCAGCATCAACCACCAATAGATTCAACCAACATAAACTACTGATAGATTCCATAGCTTAGTGTAACCCTTTTAAAAGAAACTCGCAACATCTCGCAACCATAATTCGACCATAACCTAAGCCCCATTTTGTGATCATCTAACCATCATCTAACCCCTATCTATCCAACCTTCATCAAAACCCTCATTAAACCCTCATCCAACCTTCATCAAACCATCACCTACCCCTCATTTTACCCGCGTTTGACCCCCATTTGACCCTCATCAAGCCCTCCTTCAACCCTCCAATCCTTGCAGCTTCAGGTGAAGCGGCTGAGTACGTACCGCAGCCGTTGGTTGGATCAGCACCTGGTGGCGACCCTGGAGGCCACGGTGCAGGACATCGCAGGTGACCAGTCTCCGCTGTGCCTCGGTGGCGGAGCTGCCGTGAGGAAGTGGCGCTAGGGAAGGTTGTAATGGAATAGTGGTGGGTAATGGGATGATTAAGTGATGGTTAATGATGGTTAGTGAATGGTTAATGATGGTTAGTTGATGAAATGGTTATTGAATGGGTAATGATGGCTGATGATGATTAATGGGATTAGTAGTAGTTAATGGTATGATTTATGGTTACAAAATGTTACTAATAGATTATTATTAATAGATGGTTAACAGTTGCTAATGATAATAGTTACTAAAGGATTGGATGATTATTAATAGATGTTCAATAGGGAATGGTTAATGGTTAATGGGTAATGAGTAGATGGTTAATAGGATCAGTAGTGGTTAATAGGATGATTTCTGGTTAAGAGTATCTGAATATAGCTATGGCTATAGTAATCCAATAGTTGTGAGGATTAGTTAGTACAAGGCCATAGTTTATCCTATTAGCTCATGGTGCCATCATTCACTTACCGGACCATTACTTTGTAATAATGCCACTGTAATGATTAGACGATTTATGGTCAATTTATGCTGTTTGAATGTAGCTATAGTAATCACTACCCTTCTAGTTCACTGGCACAGCACTGACTGGCTAATTGGCCTCAGACAGAAAAGAGCTGCAGATTTCTGGGAAGATGCTTTAGGTGATTTTTTACTTGAAGGACGCTACTTGGAGACTTTACGCAGCTGTGCTTTGGTGACGGACGAGAACGTGTGGCGAGGAGCCATTAGTTGAACAGCTCATCAACATGAATTCACCATCACTCAATCATCAGTTAACCATCACTTGACTATTACTAAATCATAAGTTAAACATCACTTATCCATCATTTAACTATTTTTTGCCATCACTTAACCATCATTCAACCATCATTAACCATCACTTAACCACCAGTAACCACCACTACTTTACCATTATTTACCCATCATTCACCCACCTCAGCCATCCATGGCGCCGCCGGCATCCGCATCCGCGCCAGTTCCGTGCTGCTGGTCACCGGTTCACGTGCCTGCGCAGTGGCCACCAAGAATGCCGCCTTTCGCTTGTCCTTGCGTCAGGCGCGGGGACCGGAACCAAGAAAGGTGTGGAACTGTTATGGGTCAGGCCTTTCAAGGTGGGCCCCCCTGGTTATAAGTTGATTAGCCATTGAACTATGGTCCATCTATGGTTATATGTTAAGGCTATGGTTATATGTTAAGGTATGTTAAGGTGGGCCATTTGACTATAGTTAATCTGTTGATAAGCCTCAATCATGAACGGCTGATAATGGGTGATTTATGGTTGATGAATAGTTGATCAGGTGGTCATTATAGGATGATAAGATGGTTGATGGTTCCACATATGGTTGATGGATGATGGTTGAACAGTTTTTGGACCATCATATCAATGGTTAATGGTTGATAAGATGATGTATATGGCTATGGGTCAATATTAATCAACCAATAATGGGAGATAACGTCCCCAACAATAGTAGGGAAAACAATGGGCCAATAACCATGAACCAACTATCATATCAATGGTTCCAAGGTAAACGGTAAATGGTAATAGTCAACTATAGGTGGTTTTCTATGGTTAACTATCGTTACTAGTGGCCAACTGCAGGGGATAATAACCCACAATAGTAGCTGGTTGATGGTTTCATTCACATGTGTATATATTTCCCTTGTAACTATTAACAAATGGTTGGTTGACAAGCATATTTTTTCGTAGGGCTTGAAACCACCAACCAGTTAATGTTTGATAAGATGATATATGGTGGTTCTCAAAATGGGGGACCCCCAAAATGGTTGGTTTATTGCCTATTAACTTATAACTGGTTAATAGTAGATGATTTGGGGGTACCCCTATTTTAAGAAACACCCATATATACTATGTAGTACCCGATAATGATTTTATATATCATGCTTGATAAACTGATCATTTGGGGGTACCCTTAGTTTTGGGTGTTTCTTGATGGTTTTATAGGGGATTCCGATGGTCAATAGGGGATCATCGCCAATGACAATGGTACGACAACTACTATATTTGGTGGTTTCTCAAGCCATAGGGGTACCCGCAAATCATTTTTGATGAATCATTTATAGTAAGATACCAACTATTTTTTGGATCCGCTATTTTGAGAACCACCCATATCAATGTATGAAGATGGGTATGATGCTTAATGATTAACAATGGTTTGCATGAATTATTTGATGATGGGAAATGCTTATTGGTTAGTTTTGGTAAAGAATGTTTAAGGGCATAATGATTATCAGCAAGATGACTCGCCTATCGCGCATATATTACACATAAACAAACAATTGATCGTTGCTGGTTGGTCAATTGTGGCTTACCCCTTGTTGTTGAACCCAATTAAAGATCACTGTTCACCGTGTTCAGCCCATTTTTGTCATTATGAACCCTCATTAGCAACCACCAGAATTCGCTGTCATTAAGTATTCTTAATGATTGATAAGTGTGACATCATCATGGATCATGAAGTATTGATTAACTGTAGTAACCATTGTTCACAATGAATTACCATTCTTGATTGCCATATCATCCAGTATTGCCCAGCACGAATCAGTAAGTAGCAACCATCATAGACCATTGCTAGCCTTTAAAGTTTGCCATGAACTAGCCATCAATTACCTCAATAGTGATGAATGGCTAGTGATTCTGAATGACGGGTCACCAGGGAAAAGAATATGGCTAGTAGATGGTTGATAGATGATTGGTGGATGGAAAATGGATGGTTGATGCATGCTTGATTGATGCTTGATGGTTGGTTACCAATTGTACTTTGGCAACTTTGCTTGTTCACCTAGTTAGCATCGAAAATTGTCATGCGTTTGCCATCAGCCTCAGTTGAATCATTGGATAAGTATGGATTGACCATTAATTAGCCATGAACTATCCATGTACGGACCATCTATGTACCGGTATAAACCATCCTTTGCCATCAAATGATAATCAATTAAGCACCAAGCAACCATCAGTTATCCATCTATGGACCGTCAATTCAGCATTAGTTGACCACCACTCAACCATCTATTCATCATCAATTAACCACTAAACAACTATCAAGCTTTGCAATAAGTTAACCACCAAATCACCATTCAATATCCATTCATCAACCACTTGAACCATGAATGAACCACCAAACCAAGACTATCAATCACCATTAAACCAACAAATGAACCATCAGTAAACCACCACTTAACCACCACTTAACCACCACTAAACCACCACTAAACCATCACTTAATCATCACTTAGCCATCACTTAGCCACCAGGTGTCACCCTGGGTTCCTTCCTGGTGCCACGTGGCTCAGGGGGCGGCCTCCACGTCGCTGGCGGCATCGTCCATGTCCACTCCCTCCAAAGCGCGGCTGCTTCAGCTGAGCCGCGGCGAGCTGCGCACAACGGGGCGAAGGCTTCAACGTGGGGAAGAATGATCAATGCTGGATGGTTGGTTAAGATTAACCATTGGTTGGTTCATATTGATCATTAACCATCGGAATGGTTGATGGTTAATGGTTAGTTAATTAATGTTGATGGTTAATGTTAGTTAATAAAAATTAATGGTAGTTGATGGTTATTTACATCAACATATGTCAGCAATTGTTGATGGCTAATGTTAGTTAATGTTGATGGTTAATGGTTAATGGTTAATGGTTAAATAAACTATAGATAATGTTAGTTGATGGTTGTTTACATACGTCAAGAATGCTTGATGGTTAACGATTTTGAATGTTCTGAATATTACACTTAATGAATATTGTTATGTTAACTACTGGTTCACATGAGTTCAGTTCACATGGTCCATGGTGAAAGCTTAGGGTTGATAAATCCATTTGTGTTGCTATCAGTTTGTTCATGAAGAATTGTCAATGTTGTGGGTATCCAAGGAATAATAAGGGTTAAGTAAGAATGAATAATGATTAGATAGTGATGATGAAAATATAGTAATGGTTGATATCAGTTTTGTTGAGTAACATAATAATGGCTAACAGTTACTATAAGAATGGTTATTGACTAAAGGTTAATGTGGAGGGTTGATATGTGAACCATGATTTGGAGTTCACCACAAAATTTACCCAACAATGCTGAATGAACAATGATAATTAACATCATGAATGTTGAATGGTAATGGTTAAATAACTCATGGTAAATGATAGTAATGAATCACTTTATGATACTTAATTCTGAATGATTGTGTTCAACCTGAATAGCCATGGTCAATAACATAAGTGGTTCATGGTGATCAATATCATGCTTGATAACTCATGGCTAACCATTGTTCATCAGTTGATAAATGATGTTGGTCAATGATGGTTATTTGTGTTACTGATTATTATTGAATAGGCCAATAGCATACGTTAATAGTGATTGACAATGATTAATAGCAGTCAAAGTTTATGATGATAAATCCTTGTGGCAAACAAAGGGCCATAGTGGTCAATGATGTTTGCTCATGATAGTTAAGCCACGGTGACTGATGGGTGTTGAAGGTTCCAGCCGAGTTCTGCTGCTCGATCCTTCGAAGGCGTTAGGGGTACCAAGGAGCGACGCGGAGGCCGACCTTCGCGGCTCATAGGCCCTGGTTGGTCAGCTCTTCCGGGGTCACAGCTAGGGGAGTACGCCACGTTGAAGGAACACGTCGCGTTGAGTTTCAGCGGCTTGCTGGGTGGTGCAACCCATTGCTAGATGTTAATGGTTAATGGATACATAACCCAGGGTTAATGTTAGTTTATGGTTAATGTTAGTTTAAGTCTATCAAATGACTCGGTGGATTTTGGCGACCTCACAACTTTTGTTCGGCTTTTTGGGATATGATTGATTTAGCATATAGCCACTAAAGCCGTTAGACTTTTAGCGATCTAAAAGCCACCAAGATGAAAAAAAAAAACAACCTGGTGTCCAGGTACTAACTGGGATGATTATCCCTGACCAACTGGAATGATTATCCAAGTGCCAAGAGATCAGGGCTGATTTGTTACTACTCCATGGTTTATCATGGCCACTGGGTTGGCTGGCCCTGGTACTCCTTGGGATAAACCCTGTGTTGTTCTGGTGGAAAAGAAGCATGGATTGAAAAAAGATGTAGCCCACTTACTGCTGCAATGAGCCGCTTGATTAGTACAACAACGGTGTATGGTGGATGAAATGCACAGTGTTTTTAGCTGAAATTTCTCAATGCAAACAATCATTACCATCAGGGCAAAAGTACCATTTGTTTTTTAGCAGGACCTAGCCAACGTACCAAGTTGATACTAAATTGCAAACCAAAAAACGCTTGTTCAACCATGCAGGTTAATCACAGATTTCATGGGATACCAGGTTTGAACCGACCTGAACGGACATTAACTTCTAAGTGGCCAGCGCTTGCCGCGCAACCAACACTGAGGAAAGAAGGTGACGCCTTGTATGCAGCTGCAAGTGTTGGGGGCCCGCTGCTTGGCTGATGCCAAGTGTGAGCAGTGACTGATGGTTTGTAGCGGTTAATCATGATCGGCGATGGTACCGAATCATAGTGGTTTAGGATGGTTGAAGATTGCTAACGAAACATTATTTGTTTATCTTGGTTCAATATGGTTGACAATCGTTGATATTAGTTACAGTATGTTGCAGTAACAACGATCAAGAAGGAATGATGTTGCTCAATGTTTCGTGGAATCAAGAATATGTGTTTGTTTGTCATCCATATGTCAATCTGTATTTGGAAAGATCGGTAAATCAAAAGAACTTCTTGATATAGGTTGATGTCACCAAGCAGGCCATACAGCAATTGCCAGGCATTATGCTATCAATCCATTATTTATCAGTTAAGATGGGTCCGTGATCATGAACCAGCATTGGTAATCAATATCACAAACCATCATTTAACCGTTATCAACCACGGGCAGTCATTATCATTAACTAATCAATTAAAATTTGGGTATAGTCATTAAGACCCAGAAGAGTACCCCAAAGGCCGCAAAAGATCAACCAATTTTGTAGGAAGAGCAGCGTTTTGGGGCGCTGGCAATTCAAAGGAACAGGCATATTTGCGGGAAGCAATTGTGGGGCAAATGACCAGAAAGTGTTGGGTGATAAATAGGCAGCCGTGGGTCACTAGTTTCAGCCCCAAATTTGATTGTTTTCCTTCAGTTTGGACAGAATCAATTAACACTGGAGAATATGTATTGATGTTCAGTTGTTGCTGGTTGATTCTATGGAGATGGGTCAGGACCAATCAATGCTCCAAATGAAACCATTTGACTGTTGTTTGATGGAACCCGTATGTACTATGCAGTTGTTTAATTGGTAGTTCTAGCAGTATCTAGCATTTGAAATTTATTGTAACTACCGGTATATATACCATATTTACATGTAATATATTCATATATATTTCTACATTTATATATATATATATATTAATGCATACTTATTACATGTTTGTATCTACGTAGAATACATGGCTGTGGGTCAGGGGACCCTTTACCGCTGGCTGTTCATCTCGGCGATCAATCTATAGTCAAGCCGTTGGGATGTGAACTGTCTATTTTCGTTCTATATGGTTATGACCCAGAACGTTCCATTTCCTTTAAAAACATATGGGTGTTTCTCAAAATAGGAGTACCCCCGAATCATCCATTATTGACCATTTATAGTGATAAACCATCCATTTTGAGGGGTTCCCTATTTTAAGAAACCACCATATATTGTATATATAGGTTGCATGAGTTTTTTTATGTTTATATAGTCTAATAGATTTCAACATAATATATACAGATATATAGTATTCCATTGAATATTGTATATCCATATGGACCCTTCTTAACCACTTTGCATCACTGAGGACGACCAAGTACTTGGATGAAGACTTCGAGAAGATTTTGGCACCTCAACTCGCCAAAGGTTGGGCCAGAACAGGCACCGCAACGGGGGCATCGCAGGGTGGCTACAAGGCAGTTGGTAGACACCAGCAAACCATCATTACAATGGTGGTTAATAGTGGTTAATGGTGGTTAATGATGGTGGTTATACCATTGCAGTGGTTTGATAGTGGTTTTGCAAACACCATTCTAATGGAGAATGGTTAGATAGCAGGCAGTTAGATCAACAACACACTACAATGGCTTAATAATGGTTTAATAGTGGCTAAGAAAGTTTTACAAACATGGGGCACACACCAGCAACGGTTTTTAGTAGGTTGCATTGAGCCAGTCGCTGGCGGGCACTGCCCTATAACAGCAGCCAAAGGTCAAAGGCATTGAGCCAAACCAATAGTTAGCCATCAGTATTATAAACATAAACTGATTGGTGGTTTTAGACATTTTTTATTTTCACTAGTAGTTATTAACAATTGGTTGGTTGACTAATATTTTTCATAGGGGTTGAAACCACCAACCAGTAAACCAACAATTAGTCACTCCTAATCAGTATTAAACCACAATCACCACCATTAACCATCATTAACCATCAGTTCAAAGCTAAACCAACAGTTTTGACACCACTTAGGCACTTTAACTATGATTAAACCACCATTAACCATCATAAACCACCAGTCCAAGCCTGAACTGGTTAACAGTTCACAGCTAGACCATCAGTTCAAACCTCAACCAGTTAAAACCATCAGTTGAACAACCATTGACTAATCATTGACCAACCAACCTCCTAATCATTAACTAATCATTAACCAACCATCAGTTGTTAATAAACCATCAGTTCAAGCCTTAATCATCAGTTTATCGTTAAACAAACCAATCAGTTAATGTTCAAACAAGCCTTAAACCAATCATCAGTTCCCACCCAGATCAGCCACCGTTCCTTCGCACCGCAGGCTCCATCTCCTTCCTGCGGTCCCTGCGCGACGCGCCACGCTCCGTGGCGGAGCCTTTGGCCGTGGCCTGTGCCCGGCTCATGCCCGGCGACGCAGCTGCTCCGAGCGCTCCGTGGGGCGACCTGAGGGACATGGTGTGGTGGATGGGGATGGGTTAAGTGATGGTTACTGGGGATGAGTCAATATTAATCAACAATAATAGGGGATAATGACCAACAATAATAAGGGAAAACAATGGTTAATGATAGGGGAACCAGGGGTACAGGGTTTTGACCCACAACCAATGGGGATGGGTTTATCCATGTTTATCATTCAAAACATGGCTCCATCTCCTTCCTGCGGTCCCTGCGCGACGCGCCACGCTCCGTGGCGGAGCCTTTGGCCGTGGCCTGTGCCCGGCTCATGCCCGGCGACGCAGCTGCTCCGAGCGCTCCGTGGGGCGACCTGAGGGACATGGTGTGGTGGATGGGGATGGGTTAAGTGATGGTTACTGGGGATGAGTCAATATTAATCAACAATAATAGGGGATAATGACCAACAATAATAAGGGAAAACAATGGTTAATGATAGGGGAACCAGGGGTACAGGGTTTTGACCCACAACCAATGGGGATGGGTTTATCCATAAGTTGATGGTAGTTGATGGTAGTTGATGGTAGTTGATGGTAGTTGATGGTAGTTGATGGTAGTTGATGGTTAATGGTTGGTGATGGTTTGTAATTGTTTGATGTTAGTTGAGTGTGTATATGGGTTTGATAGTGATTGATGGTTAGTGGGTGGTGCTGGTTGATAAGATGCCAATGGGATGGCTTAGAAATGGTTGATACTGGTTGATAGTAATTGATAATGGTTGAATGGGATGGTCAATAATGATGATTCATGATGATAGTTAATAGTGATGGGTTCAGAATGGCCGATGGTATTTGATGGTTAATCATCATAGTCTAGAATGGTTGATAGTGATTAAAGATGGCCAAGAATGATAATTAATGATGATGGATAATAGTGATGGTTAATGATGGTTGCTGATGATTACGATATTTTTTGCTAGTGGTGCGCAATGTTAGGTAATAATGGTTGATAGCGGTCAGCAATGGAAAATGATGATGGTCAACAACGGTGAATTGTGATTGATAACCATCATGAACCGACCATGAAATTGATAATGGTCAATTCGTGTCGATAAAGGGGACAGTTTATAGTGGTTGTAAGGGGGGCCGTGAGGTGCCATTTGTAAAGAAGTGGTGCCTCAGGGTTGATGTCCATGACGATAAACCATGGTTAATGATGTCAACTATAATCAATCGCACTCAATGACGATCAAAAGTCCCCTATTACGTTTGGCGATGGTGACAAATTGTTAACGGCTATTTATGATGGTTTCTCAATCGTGATTAAGCAGCAACTAAATTCATACCTGTCAATCCTAGCTGAGACTGGGAGATTCACCCGTCAATCAACCAACCACTTGTGCAGAAATAGCTTGTGATTTACCATCACATGTGCAAATTTGGGGTGTACAGGTGTGTCATTAAGATGGATTTCCCACCAGTGGGGACAAAATCTGGAATAGTCACCAGTGTGACATGGATAGTCGTGGGGGTAGCCAGTGTCGTCTTCAGAGTCGGCTTAGCGCGCTTGAAAAATATTGCAACAATGGTTGCCTGGAGGTACCGGCAATACTTGGCGAGGACTTGGTGATCAGATCATGATGTGATATTACGTCCCAGGAGCGACCAAGTAATTTGCGGGAAACCACCGAAAGGCATCCTTTCAACTTTCAACCGACCCAATGACTATGAAACTTCATAGTCAACGAAATTCAATTACTAGCTGCTGGGTTTAAACATACTTTATTTACCCTAGAAGTACCAACTGGTTGGGTGGAAGACTAATATTTTTCCAAGGGTTGAAGCCACCAACCATAGTACCCATTGGCTTTTGACCAGTACTGTTGGTTTGATGTTGATTTCTGCGAACCAACTTTTATTCCTGGTAACCACTGGATTAGCCAGATCATGTACTCATTGGAAATGGGATGTTTACATGCCAGCAGGGTTACAGCTGAAATATGTTTGTCATCGCTGCTCATTATCCACATTAGTTATCAATCACAACCGTCCATTATCCACCAAGATCAACCATTATCAACCATTAGAGTATCTACGGCTTTTTTATATCCATCATTAATCATTTTGTGACCATGATTAATCATGATCAATTCTCATCCACCAATATCAACTTACAACCACCAACCATCAACCATGATGACATACAACCATGAACCATCAAAGACGAATCATCAACCATTTATCTATTGACCAAGATGAAATATCATCAATCATCAACCATCAATTGGATGGAAATCAGTATCAGCTAAATCCTTCGGATTTGGAACCATCAACCATGATGGGGTATCATTGACCATGACCATAACCATCAAACATTCATTGTAACCTTTCCTTAGGTAGTTCTGTACTTAACTTTCCTTTAGTAACCATCACCATCAGCCATTAAGAGATTCAATTGGAACCAATTTAGGATGCTTCTGGAAAGTAACATCAGTTGATTCATTTCCATCCTTCCATCCTCTTGTTACTTAAGGAAAGCCCCTCTGATTCACCGTTCGTCATCAACAGCTGTGCATCGCAGGGCACTGCGCCACAGGTCCAGTAGCGTCTCCGCCGATGCGCCTCCAGCCAAGCGTTTGAAGGCTGGGTGGTGGATGCTGCAGAGTGGTGGGCCCCTTCCCTTGGATGAGTTGGTTCAATGAGGATGATGGTGGTCAACCATGCCTATAAAAACCATGCCTATAACATCCTATAACCATTAGTTGGATTGGTTGGTCAAAAAAACCCATCAAAACCTTATACAAGCCCTATACAAACTCTATAAATGGTCAGTGAATGATGGGTGAATCATGGTTACATGGTGGATGCCAGATGGTCAACTGTTGGTGAGACGATGGGTTGCTTCAGAGAGGTGAGCAAGTTGGACAGTTGGACTTTCTGATGATCAATGGTTGGCCATGATGGTTGGACTTTCTGATGAACAATGGTTGGCAATGATGGTTGATGCTTAATAATGGTTCGCCATATTCATCATGTGATATCCATGATGCTTGCGAAAGCCTGGCGGTCAAATGATATCAGTTAGTGGGGGTTCCTAGGTGAATATCAAGGGATGGAGAAGGGGTGCGGCACTTGCTGGAGCAAAGATGAGTTTCAAAGGCGATACTGCAGACAGGATCGCACAGAACAAAGCAGAATCCACTGAATACTTGACGAAGAAAGTCAAAATTGGCATGGAAAGTTCAATTGAGAGAAGACTTATGCTGCAGAAGCTGAACGATGTTTCATATGTGAAGAAGGATTTTTGGGATCACCCAACATGCGCATAGGTTCTTCAGTCATTGGGGAACCACAAGGTGAATCCAATCTCAAGCTTGAGGAGCATTATCGAGATGATTTGAACTTGGTACGCGAACTGGAAGCAAGAGGAGCAACCAAAGAGAATCTTGAAATCATTTGTAGAGCAAGGCTAGTATCAAACGGATTCAGGACAGAGCGCATCGACAAGTTTTGGATCAGCGCGCAAGCCTTCCAAGCCGTGGTGGCTTTGGAATTGGTTTCGCAAACAAAGGCGGAGCTAATGATAAAGAAACCTGAGATGAATACGGATCTCAAGTCACATGTTGGAAGGTTTCAATCTCGGAATCCCTGCAGCATTTGGAAAAGCCGGTAGACAAGCATGATATCATAATGAGCAATATGCATCAGATTTGTTTTTTCGCATTTGCCCATCCCTGGGGCCGATGGGTCTATGCGCGCATCGGTCCATGGGCTCTTACTGTGGCAGTTCGTTTTTGAACCACTGGTAGGTATGGAAGGTAGGGATGGACATGTGACAATGTGTATTACTAAGGGATGGATGGGTACCATGATGTGCCGTGATGGTCAAGCAGTCAAGCAGTGCGTGATGAAACTGGCATAACCAGCTGGGCGGCTCACCAGGCAAGTGCCCCTGGGCGCCAGGGATACGATGTTCCGTTCACATTTCCGTTGATGATGGACTTGTTGGGTTGGTCAAGGTGATGCTCCCAGAAGAGATACAGTAAGTTCAGGAAATTGAACTGGCTATGGGTCACTATTAACCAATCAACAATGGGGGGATAATAACCAACAAAACTATAGGGAAAACACCGGTTAATGATAGGGGAACCAGGGGTACGGGGTTTTCACACACAGCCAACTTTCAACTAACTTGATAGGTTGTACCCCCTATGATGGATACAACTAGCTCGAAAGGGGATAAGTCAACAAATAAGAGGAGCGGAACTGCTGTGTAGTTGATGTTTGTTGATCATGGTTACCACTGCTTTGGCAAAAATGTAAATTAAGGGTTGCACAACTTCTGCAATGATAGTTGATCGTATACCGTATCCCGTTAACCATTCAAATTATTGATTGATGAATGTGTAACATGTCACCAGCTGTCCGCAATGAAACAATGACGGTTAATTCATATGTTTTCCAAAATACTTATCAAGTGCTTATCATAGCCTATGATGGACCGTCCTTTTGAGATATCGGATTCAAACAACACACGAATAGGGAGTAGAACTATGGTACCACAACAGTTTGGGGTGTAATATCCTGAACGTTTTTGGTTCTTGTTGATGATGATCCCTGATTGTCTTACCCTGATATCTTTAGCTATACTTCCACAAGACAAAAACTGTTGGTGAAATACTCATACATTGACATTGTTTGTAGCTACAAGTGACCGTTGACGCTTGTAATAGTCATGCCACAGTAATTGAAAAAAACAACAAGAAAGCAGCTCAATATGGTGTATTTGACGTATTTGACTATCATTTACACAAAAAGCACATGAATGAGTGTGCACGTAGCCTTGATCCATTAATTACATACGAATGATTTTCACTAGCATCTTCTTTAACCGATAAATTACCTACTACAGCGACATTTGTTCAGTTGATCATGATCGAATTGTGGGTTGCTCCCCCTAGATTTCCCCCTAATAGTTGATCACTTAACAGGTTGTGGGTCGCACACCCCAGTTTAAGATGGACATCCCCCACCGTTAAACCTGGTTGCCAGGTGTCATCTTCCAGCCCCATCTTCGCAGCCGGCACGGCTGTGGGCCGCGGTTCAGGGAAATCTGACCAGGCACCGTGGCACGGGTGGGTCGTGTTGGTGAGGATGAAGTTCACTTGGGTTTCTTAGTGGTTGGTAATTGATTCATGTTAGCTCATTTGGAGGTCTTAGTGGTCTACCCCAAAAAGTAGCACATTTGATATAATAAAGTAGCACGATTCAATTTCTTGACGAATTGCAAAAATGTAGTGCAACCCCAAAAGAAGTAGTACGCTTTTGGGGTGGTAAATGTGATACTTTTTTACGATTTTTGACCAAGTGTACTACTTTTTTGAAAATTGCGCACAAGTTGCGCTCTAAATTTGCCTTCCATGTGTAAATCTTGAGTTGTAGCGTGAAAAAAGGCGTACGCATTTCAACAAGTTGACGAGCTCAAGATAAGTGGAACGAATCAATTATTTTTAATGCTTTTGAGACGTTTTGATGAAATGTAGTAGGAGTAGGGGGGAGGTACTTATTTCTAGTACGTTTGGATGTACAGGATTGGTTTCAAAGTTTGAAGAAATGGTGATCGACAAAAATCATTGGTTTATAATTGCGATAATTGGTTTGTAATCATCCTTAACCATCATTGAAGCGATCTTTTGCAACAATCATGTTGCTTGAGACTGGTGCAAAGACAGCAAATCATGTTTGATAACAGTTGATCATGGGTAAACTAGGTCAGCATTTACAAGTTCGGATGTAAGCATATGATGATATCAAGAGTGGTTAATGATATACATAGTACTGGTCTTTCGAAGGTCGATCAGAGGTAATATGCGGCAGGTCGCAGGTGGGAATATCTAGGACCATTTTGTTATCATTAGCCAAGGCTTTTCGAAACAACTCGCCAATCAATTTTGTCCCGCAAACCGGGATTATAAAACATAATATGAATCAGATTTGATAATCATGATCACAGATAAAGCAGCATTGAAGCATTATGTATTTTGCATTATGTACAACATTATACAGCTATTGTTCCGAAGCATCATTAATTATGATGTAACTAGTTTGAATCATTGTGACTCATGAACCATGGTTATCCCATGTATTTGCCAGCAAGTATTCGACCACCCTGTTGACTTTCACCTTGCCAGAATGCTCAGCCAAAAAAAAAGAATGAAGCATCACCCTATAACCACAGTTGACGATGAATTAACCATTCAGAAACAATATGGTGGTTTATTGAATAGGAGATCCTCAAAATGGTTGGTTTATTACTATACATGCTTAATAAACTGGATGATTCAGGGGTGCCCCTATTTTCAGAAACACCCATATTCCACCGTCATGAACCATTGATTCGCCACGATGAGCCACTATCACCCATCATTGACCATTAATATCCAGCATTAACCATTGACAACATGCCAGCATCAACTATCATTGACTGTTCACATTAACCATCATTAATCGTTAATATCCATCATCAACTATTAGTCACATCTATCATGGCTCAGTGTAGTCATTGACCACTAGTCACATCTATCATGGTTCAGTGTAGTCATTAGACACTATTGTAATGGTTACGAATGCGGCATGCTTCAATGCGCCATGGTTCAGTGTAGTCTATCAGTAGGTATGAAATGTGGATATCAATATGGTATCCACCACTAATATCCATCAATACTATCCACGATTGATCGTTAATGATGGACAACTCTGCTATCAATGGTTACAGTTGATGATGATACTTACTGATGGTAACCGTTCACATCTATCATCCAACTGTAAGTATCCGTTAACTGCACTGGCAGTGGGTCAAAACCCTGTACCCCTGGTTCCCACATCATCAACTGTTGTTTTCCCTATGAACTTCTTAGTAATTATCCCCCATTAGTTGGTTGATTAATACGAACCTATAGCCATATAGTTGGTATATATCCCCTACTATTCTTACTTATTATCCCCAACTTTATTAGCCATTAGTTGGTTGGTTAACTGCACTGCTTGACCCGTAGCCAGTTCAAACCAACAGTTTTAGCATGATTGTTAACATCATTGACAGTTGACAACAGTTCAAACCAACCATTGTTTTCCCTATAGTTTGTTGCTTATTATCCCCCATTACTTGGTTGGTTAATATTGACCCAGCTCGCCATGTATAGCTGGTATATCCCCTACTATGGTCACTTATCATCCTCTATCATCAACCATTAACCATTAGTTGGTTGACGAACTGCGTGACCCATCGCCTGGAAGCCAATGACTTCCTGGATTCCGCCGGTTCGGCCTCGCACCGCGCGGTGGGGTTCCAGGTGCGCTTGCGTCAGATCCTGCTCCGCGTGGCGGGCAGCGGGCCTCCCGTGATGGACCCCATCCGCCGGAAACAGGCGATGAGGGAAGGGCTGGGTCCAGGGTGGGGTGGGCTTGGTAAACCTACGGAAGTAGCAGGTCAAACAGCTGGAGTTCCAACAGCTGAGTGGCTTGAGCTGGGCCCAGGTTGAATGATCTTAGAATTTATATTGGATACAATCCCAGCAGCGAAGTATTGGAATGATACTGGGAGTGAGTATTGTCAATACAGCTGCTGAAAATGGTAATTTGTTGGCATGATCGGAGGTTAATGGTTGAGTATGATCGTTCTGGAGAATCCTGGTTGACCTCCAAACGGGGATCCAGAGATGGGTGTGACAATAATGGAAAGAAGTGATGCTGGGAGCGTAGATCCACCACTGGATAGTACATTTACCCAGATTGGGGATGGGTTTATGATGTTGGGTCTAGGTTATTGCCCAACTAAATATGGGTGAAGATATACATTGAGGTAATTAAGATTACTAATCATTATGAATCATTATGAATCATATGGTGGACAATGTCACCATGTTCGGGGATGTTCTAATTGATTAGGCGTAGTAAGTCAATAGCTGACTAACAGGTTAATCGGCTGACAAATTACTCAGACAAGCAGATGAATAGCTGATTAACAGGTGATTCATATCTAATAATGACAACAGGAAACAGAAACTGGCAACTATTCATGATACTTGGTTTCGTTAAAAATTAAGGCTTGAGCCACCGATACTGTCGATCAAGTGCTAACGAACTTGCTCATGATGGTTTAGTTGACTAACCCTCACAATCATGGTTATGGTTAGGTGACGCTAGTAGGTCATACTAGGTAAAAACAATAGGTATCAGCAGTAGTTGATAAGTGAATACCACTGTATCTACTAGGGTCACCTGAGATCATTAGTGATTGACAGTCAAATTCCTTGCTATCTCTGAGTCCGCATCACCGGAGACCAAGGCGACCCAGAACTGTGGTCAGGTGATATGGCAGACGGGCCGGAATCAAAAATAGCGGCAAGGGTCTTTGTAATTTGCACCATTCAAGAGAGGGCAGCGACATCTCTGAAAAAGAAAGAAAGTTCGGGCAGAGCTTCTTCTTTACCTTCCTCAGGTCAAAATGTTGGACACGGAATTGACACTAACACGATACAAATCTCAGAAGATGAACACAATCTCTGACGGATTTTATACGGCCGTGTCACAGCTGCACGTCCCCAAGTGCGCACCATCATGGGGCCCAGACAACACGATGGGCTGCTTCCGCGCTCTCGAAGAAGCAATTGGCCTTGAAAATTATCTCAGCATGGCACATCAGGAGCTGTCTGTCCGAATTCCTGGTTTCTGCAAAAACGAAGTTGCTTGATCCGAAGAAGGATACCGAAAAGGATTTTGCCAAGGTTCTTGCCTTTGGGGCAGCCTTACGAGAACTTCAAGGGAGGGGGCTGTATGATTGGAGGAGGTTCCGCATCATTCAAATCAAGTTTTGCAGCAGGAACTTCTCGACCAGCCGCGAGATCCAGCCCCCCATGTATCTCCTGAGTGGAAAACGTTTTATTTTCCCTAGTAATGATTAACAAATGGTTGGTTGACTGATATGTTTCATAGGGGTGGGTCAACCACCCACCAGCAATTTCCAGCGATTTGATGCAGCATTTCTTACAAGGCCGAGGGCAGTCGATCTTTTCTACTCAGTTGCTTGCATCAAACAACCAGAACCCCCACCCGTGCTTCGAAAAAAATGGCCCCGATTTACCTTCGACACAATTCCAACGTCTTCTTGCTTCTATAGTGAGATAGTATAGATCAAGTACTATGATCGATTGCCTATAGCAGATAGATTGATTGTAGTTGATGGTGAGTAATGACCAAGTGAGATTCATCGGTTGGCTTGTGAATGTTCAATGATCCTGGTAGTATACGCATGAAGGGGTGACACCAAAAAACTACTACCATTGGCTATCTCTTGAGTTTGTAAACCCAACATGTTTCATGGTTAAGCATGGAGTTCGCAACGGCTAAAGATGGCTCAATCATGGTCACGATTGTTGACAATTGACTTTCATATGAATTAGTAGTTATCAAAATTGGTTGGTTGGGCCCACAATGTGTAATCAAAAACCCGATGTGCTAATGATGGATTTGATATTGCTGAGTGTTTGATTCGTTTTGATTCCTTCCGAAGGATTGTTTTTTCATGACCAATCATTTTCAATTGCAATCAGTGGTAGGCACTGGCATGGCAATGGCCCATTATCCTGCTCATGCATAATGGATCCTCATGGTGAATACTGCTGGTGGGTGATGAGATGCTGACGTGAGTTCAACCGAAGCGGATTCGCTGAGGTCAAGAGAACGCAGGAAGAGGCCGAGAGAGAAATGCTGGAAATTCTGCAAAACCTTGAGGCTGACGGCATGAAGAGCTTTCAGTCACTCGCTGAGAATAGCTGGGGGGGTTGTGGCATGTCAATGGGCAAAGCAGCGGTTGATCACAGGATGAAGTGGACATCTCCTGGGTGGGTTTGGAGCGCTGTTTTAAGAGGTAAAGGGTACTCCACCCCCATTGCTTGTCAGCCACGGGTTGAGGTTTATAATGGGTTGAATACCGTGAACATCTCAAACGCAGACCTGAAGATTGAGTTGCAGGAGATTGTCCTACAAAGGGTCGATTGTTATAAAAGAGTAAGTCAACCGGGCTGCTGCTGTCTGATAGGATGAAGTAAGTAGGGGTTCCATTCAAACTCCAACTGTAAACAAGGTCCTGGCTCTTTTTCATAGGTTGGTCGTTTTGTTGTGACCCCGAAAATCACAACTCCTGGCAATGCTGAACCAAGATAAAGCTGAGGCCTTTGGTAAGGTGATACTGATCACAGCCGCAACAAAGCATTGCCTGCTACTTAAAGATGGAAGCACGCTGATCGTACTACTGTCCATAACCAACCATTCGTTGACTGACCATCACCAACTGCGTTGATGGAAAGAAAAATGATTCCAAACTCTGAGCAGAAGAAGAGCATCGAAACGGCAAGAAACACTTTCACGGGGGATCACGCACTCAGATTGTACAGCTGAGAGATATCTGGGAGATAACCATTGTAATCAACCTTACAACGTGGCCTGCCTGAGTACAATGCAAGCAGTTATGAAGTGGTTATATATACGTGGCAATGCGCATCCAGATAATGTCAGTTGTTGTTTGTTTCATGGCCATTCTAGTTGAGGATAGATATTGATTGATGATTGCACATCAGTATATAGTCACCGGTCAATTATGTTGATATCAACAACTGATGCTCAGGTTCTGTTGATTGTTGCTCTGTGGTTCTCGTGATCAATGCATTCCGGAGTTCAAGCATAGCTGGCTCGGTCAAGAGAATATCATCTACAAGTGGTGGCTTTTGCGGCCGGATCTTAGATTGCCAAGGGTACTTATTCCTACCAGCACAATGGAGGTTTTTGTGTGACATTTGCAGCAATCATGGCAATGTTGACTTAAAAACTGCGTTTGCGTCTTGTAGGTTGTGTAAACCCACGATGACTATTTTTGCATGAGAGATTCTCATGGAATCATAAATTCCTGGGTCAGTGATTTTTCATACATCATTGGGTCACAATATTGGTAACTATGGGTTTAAGTATCTACAAACTAGATGTAGCCATTAAATGAAAAAGGTTTCATGTCGCCAGATCCAAAGGAGATCCAGCGGTGAAACCAAAACCCACCTATAAAATTGCTACTTGGTGGTTGTAAACTTTTTTGACAAATGGTTGGTCGACTCTTTTTCATAGGGGTTGAAATCTGAAACCACCAAGCAGTCTGGCTGAAAATCACCAGCTCGTTGATAGGTTTTACTAGTCACTATCAACATCAACTGACCATCAGCTGAATGAGAATTGGATCTACCATTCATCTATGAATGCTGAATGGAAGATCATCATTCATCTATGAATAGATTATGTGACTGATAGATGTTGAGAGTGACTAGTAAATGGATCTACCTTTCATCTATGAATGCTGAATGGTAGTTAGTTAATAGGTGCTACTAGTCACTATCATTCATCATTCATCATTCATAGTGAATGAATTTACTACTGCCATCATTCATCATTTCACCATTCACCCGCTGGATCTCCCATTCCCCGGCTCCCAGGAAGGTCTGTCGCGATGTGTCTCAGTGCCCATCTGCCCTAAAGGGCGGTGAGCTGGCGGGCGACATGGGATGGTTGGACCGTGTGAAAGGCGGGCAGATCTGGTGGCTGGTTATGTCGCTCAGGTGATGCTCAGGGGATGCTTAACGGGGTCCTGGTATATGTTGGGACGCTAGATGTTTGGATATGTCTAGAACTAGCGTGCTAAGTTGGAACTTAACTAAGTAAGTGTTTGTCAATATCCGCTAAGGAACTATGTTTGGCGAATTGGTGGGTTGATGAATGATTTCTTGATGGTCAATTGATGGTGAATGGTTAGTCCAGTCAAACGAACTGATGAAGTGGAAAGAGAATGGTCAACGTGTTGAACAGATTTGGACTCAAGGTAATGCATATGTGTGCCAACGTATATACATATATATACATATTTATATACATACATACATGCATGCTTTCGGTGCTCACAAACTGCAGAGCTACTCAGCACAGTGATGTTTCGGTTCGCTGACTCAATCAGCAACAGTGGTCTTGGCAGCCACAGTGCACCGCTTTTCTGGCTAAGGAACAAGCGCACCACCAACCATGTGCATAGTTGCCTGAAACATCGGAGCCAACCAGAGGATGGATCAATTGTTTGACGGCCTTGAGATGTCCGAAGAAGGTTTGTTGCAGCATCTCCGTCTTCAGCATCGTCGTGTCGAGAACCAATCTTTAGAGACTCAAGTGGTTACTTTGACGAAGGAGTTGAATATAGTCAAAGCACGTCTCAATTGGCGTGAAAATGCTAAGGACCACGTGTCAATGGAACTCAAGTCAGCCTGTAGAAAGGTACAGCTGCCAGAGTGGCTAGTTTTGGATGGGCATAGTTTCTCCAGGAACCGCATCATGGGGATAGTGACAAGCTGCTTGAGCCTTTGGTCATTGATCTTTATAAATGAACCCCTTGCGGCAATTTATTGGACCATGCGCATACAGTGACAAGCTACTTGGATGGAACACCTCATGGATACACTGCGCATAGGACAGAGCTGGGTGTCCGGCTGTGTAACACAAGCAGAGATTGTTCAATCTTGGAACCATAGGTGAACAAAAGGTCAAAACATAGCAAAACAAACATGTGTTGTTTTCATTTGCTGGTTATGACTAGCCATTACGGGCCATCACTTCATCGCTCATTTGTTCATTTCCCCAGGCCGTCGTTGAAATGGGGACGGTGCTCCGACCAGCCCGATGTGGGAGCCAGGCGTTGGCATACAGCAGGACAAAGCCAAGCAAGGTGCGGGGTGGCACCCCTGATGGTTGTCCCTGGCTGCGGGTCAAGACCCTCTACCCCTGGCTGTTCACATCTCATAATGGCCCAGCTAGACTGAACTTGGAAACAAACAACCGGACCCAAATGGATGTGCGAATAGGAAACTGATCATCCAAGTCCTATCCGAGAGAGTCTATGTTAGGTTCCAGGATTGTCTCGTTGGTAACTCAAAAATGTCACTTTGCCTATCAGGAACTATCCGGGGTCTACCACAGGGTCACCGGTGCTGCAGTTGCGCACGCGACTTGATGGATTGCTTGAGAGTAATGCTAGTATTATTGTCCACTTCGCCAGCATTGTGATTCAACATCAATTGTTACTTCCAGAGCTGATTGATGGGAAGACTTACGGCAAACCCTTGTTTTCACCCATTACAGGAGTTTCTATTGGTTGTTCTTTGGTTTTTTCTATGGTTTCCTATGGTTAGAACCATGAATGATAGGATTTCCCAGGTCAATTTTCGCACCATTTCTGGAAGTTCGCAAATCATTCATCACCAGTTCCTGGGGTTCTTTGAGGATTTCTTGAGTTGCCTTCACCCAGGCCCAACCTGGGATCAGATCCGCGAACTATGTTGGGTGATAGGATACAATGTGGTACCCTCCAGATAGCCAGGTTAGGAGATATCTAGGTCAACCACCACTTGCCGTGGATGCAATTGCCTAGGAACCAACTTAAAACTAGGGGGTAGGACTCTGTAGGATCTTTCTTGATCATCACTGATGCGGTACGATTTGTTAGCCATTAGATATGTATTTAGCCTGATCTAGCAAAGTCATGTTGCATGTAGGCCATTCACCGTTCATATGTTCAGTTTGATTCTTACCACTAACTTAGGCATTCTCACTTGATGATCATTATTATCATCATTGCCAGCATTGATGATTGCAAATATGACAATGTGTTTATCACCATTGTTAACGTTCGATCATTACCCTCACCAGTTTGGATATTGCCGCCCCGTTGGGAGGTGAAGCACCAGCTGTTTGTAGTGAAACTGATAGTGCTGACAATGAATCTACCCCCACATCTCGAGCGCTGCTTGGATTGAATTTTCCTATCTCAATAGTTGTTGTTTTACTACTTACACCATTTTCGAGCCAGTGATGTTAGGGGTCGCTCGATTGGTCAATCAACCATGATACCAGCTATGAAGCATGATGCCAGCTATGCTATTGTGGCCAGTGGCTAACACACATTCACGGATAATGCTGGTCACCATCTAAAGGTTTCATTAATTTGAATCTGAGGAATCCCCAGTACATGATTCACTTGATTAACCCTGCCTGCTGTCCCAAAACAGTCATCTAAGCATGGGATTCACCAGATGTTTCCGACAGAATCTGATTTTTCAACATAATCCAGATTTGTTTCAACATAATCAAGGACCAAGATGGTCGCCATGTCGTTCCCCCTACGGGGGACAGTCCCATGGTGTTGGTCTTGGAGGTGTGAGACCGCAAGTGCCACCTGCGGTTCTCAAAGCAGCCTTCGAACTCGCGGTTGGGGAGGCGTCGCCCGCTGCAAGGAGGGGCCCCCAATCGTTAGCGATTCGTTGGTACCTAGGGTAACTACCAGGCAAATGGCAGATATAACTCGCTTGCTAAATGGCTTAATCAACTTGTAACCAGGGGTTAAGTAGGGTAACTACTAGGCAAATGGAAGATGTAACCATAGTCAAACTAGTAAATTAGGGACCCCCACATGGTGGCCAACTGATTAGGGAATAATAATAGTTGCAACAGTAATAGTGGATAATTACGAAACGAAACAACATAATTAAATAGTTGATAACAAGTTCATGAAGGATCTACCATTATTGTTGTTTAATATCCACTATACAGTTAGTGTATGTTGGTGTTCAGAAACCATATAGTCGTTTATCAATAGCAACCCCAACTCATCCACTATTAATCATTTATAGTAATGCACCACGCATGTTTGTGAGTTCCTCTATTTTGAGAAACACGCCCATACAGGCATATTGTTTTTTTAAGGGATAATAGTGGATAATAGGGACAATAACCAAGAAGAATGCTTAAACATTCAGTATATGGTGTCATAAAATGACGGAATCCCAGAAAACGGTTGGTTCATTACTATAAATGGTCAATGAAGGATGATTTTGGGGGTCCCCTATTTTGAGAAACACTCGTATTATGGTGAATTCATGGAGAACTGATGTGTGGTTTTGTGATGGTTGACAATGAGTAAATAATGGTGAATGAAGGTTTAACTGATGGCTGTTGATTGGTTACTCAATGATAAGGCTAATGGTCATGCTAATGGTTCTGCTAATCGTTATGCTGATGGTTTTGCTAATGGTTTGCCTTGATGATTATACCATGCGTAGTGATATGCATGATATTGGTTAATTAATGGTCACTTATGAAATATATTGCGATTTGGTTTGATCTCAGTGGGCAATGATCCTATAGCTGTAATGATAGTTGTTCATCAAGGGCTCACGATGACTAGACAACGATTAGTTCATGGTTAGCTAATGGTACTGTGGTGATCAATGAATGGTTCATGGTTATACCATGATTACTTCACGGGTGTATAATTATGTAGAATCGTTGCAGTGATTCAGGCTTATAAGGGCCAATGCCACCATTGTTGATTGACTATTTTTCCGAACATTTGTTAATTGTGCCTAATGATGGCTAATGACTACTGATTGATGATGGATAAATGGTTATTTATTGACCACGGACCATCACCACTATTATCATCATAAATCCTCATTAGCCATCACTACTATCATCCTCATTACTCATCGTTAAGCATCATTAAACTATCACTACTATCAGCCTCATTAATCATCAATCATCAATCATCATTTGGCTAGCGGTTTTAAACATGTGTTCTTTCCCTGGTAATTATTAAAAAATGCTGGGTAAACTCATATTTTTCATAGCTGTTGAAACCACCTACCAGATCATCATTCACCATGAATCATCAGTTGGATCCATCATCATTAATCATTATCAATCATCATAAATGGCCATGAGTAATCACTGCTATCTATTTCAGTTGAGTTCACCTAACCATTATCATTAGCATTAGCATCCATCATTAATAGTTAATGGCCAGTTCATTATCATTAATCATTGTCATTATCATTATCATCAATCATTATCATTAACATCATTAATGGTTAGTTGGTCAATGGCCAGTTCAACCATTCAGCCACCACTAACCGGGCTGATCAGGTGCATGACTTGGTCAGCACCGACATCGGCGTCCACTTGCTGCAACGAACTGCCTGAGTAGCACCGAGCCCTGCGTGCCACCTGCGTCTGACAGAGCGGGCCCTGCGCCCGGCGTTGATGAGCAGTGGTTCAGAGTGGTTCAATGATTGCACTTGGCGCTTGATGATGATGACGATGATGATGATGATCATCATTATCATCACTAGCTAGCTGTTCATTGTTGGTTAACTATGGGGGGGTAACGAGCAACGATAAGAAGCGTAATGGTTAATGATGATGATGATGATGATGATGATGATGATGATGATGATGATGAATCATGAATCATGAATCATGAATCATGAATCATGAATCATGAATCATGAATCATGAATGATGGTTTATGTTTGTTTCTGATCATTAATGCAGGTCATAATGTTTGACCATGATTGATAATGCTTAATGGTTTGCAATGGCCAAGAAGCAACAAGTAGCCAACCAGCAATGATGAAGTTCATGATTTTCAATAGTGACATGATTTATGATGCTTAGGAATGGTTATACATTGATGCGTAAGAATGCCCAATGATGGTTCATACACTGGTTTGTATTGGTCGATATTGGTTTAAAAGTTGTTTGATGATGTTTAGTTATAGTCAATGATTTGCTGCTCGATGACCCTAAGCCGCTGAATAACGGTTGATCATTGGCATTCATAAGTTCGTTGAAAATAGGAGCTGGCAACCAACAAGAAGCAACTACCAGACTATCCGAATTTTGGCTTTTTGAACCGTCTTACAGCAGCCATAAGCATAGTACACCCGTTTGCTGGCCTAATTGCATCTCAAGTTCCAAATGGGGCGCCGCTCTGTGTACATAGCAAAGGGACCAAGATTTCGGCAGTGGGAGTAGCATCAAGGAGGGGAACAGCCAACATTTGCGTGAATCAACTTCGGCCGTTTGTTTAATGAGCTGTGGCTCAAAAATAGTGTACTAAAGAAATCACCAAGATCGGAATCACTAGTGGGATACCGAGCAGGTTGAGGCTTGGAAACCAGCAACCGTAGGATTCAGAGTAGCCACATGGTCACGATGCTTCTCTCAGATTTTTTGTGGATCATAACGCCCCCTGACACTGAATCAGCACTGAACATGGTCTTGTTGCTGGCGGATCAACTCTCACTGATGGTTTTACCTCTCTCCAAGCCCAGGATTAGGTGGCTCAAACTCCCCGAGATGAAGCAAATCCATCACCTTACTGAGCGACCATTAGTATGGGGGGGGGGTACCATTTTGATGGGGAACCCCGTAGGCTTAACTGGAGGATACACCCGGGACCAGGGATGGCAGACCACATGTTGCTTCAGAGGCTGGACCCACGGCACTCGGCGCTTGCTGCGATCAGTTCGATGTCCAACGAGTTAAATGATCCGCGTCCGCGTCGTTGGACATGACACCAGGGAGGCCCCCACCAGTAACAGCGGCCAAGCAACATCCAAAAGTGTGAGAATGATAAGCATGTTGCTGACCATGGATCAATGATAGCTAATGTTGAAAATGACAACCAAAGATAACCACGGGTGTTGACAATCATGACCAGATGGTGAATGGTTTAGGCAGATCACCGGGAGAACCCCGGACAACATGGGCACCAGGAACTGATCATTGGATATACAGCAGGGTTCCATGGGGGCTAGTGGATACTTGACCTGGGAACAGGAGGGACAAGATGCCATGCGAGAGACACGATGGTTTCAGCTAGTAGATAATGTAGATAGATAGTAAGGGTGTTTAACCTGAATGTGAAATCACCGGGTTTGGTTGAAGCAAGCATTTTTTGGTGGAATCTGAAGCACTAAACAGCATTTGTCGTTACCTGGCAAGATGTTGTTGGCATGAGGAATAGCCACGCACAGCCAGGTGAGTTTTCTGCCTGGGAGATTCAGCTGTCAAAAACGTCGCTGATGGCCAACTACATGATTAATCTCAAGTGCTAAGCATTAATGAACAAACTCATGCGCATCATCAATTCGGCAAGTCTCATCCAGTTTCCTTCTGGTTTTCAACCATCATCCCTTGACATCCTACAATCAACCACTATGAACCACTACCAACTAATCATGGGAACTATCCGTCATTGTTACCCATGATCCAACCATTCCGTGCGCTCCGCAACGGCTCCTTGGCTCGCACGCCGCAGCAATACCCTGACTGTCGACACGCGGCGGCGCACGCCCCGCGACCGCGGGGGTTCGTGTGGAGCGCCCGCGCGCGCAACTTCGCTCTGCCAGGACGAAGTTAGAGGCGCTGCCGCGATGGAAATATGGAGATGGAGGTTTCTTAGAATAGGGGTAATGGTAACCCAGGATGAAGCTAAACCCCTGGTTGATTAACTAGGGGGTATCCCCTAAAAGCCTTGGTTTTCCATTAAATGGGAACCCCCCTAGTGATCATCAACCAGGGGTTTATTAATCCTGGGTTACCATTACCCCCCAATCATCTACTTCTAGTCATTTATAGCAATAGACCAACTTTTTTGGGGGTCCCCTATTTTGAGAAACACCCATATGTGCCAAAATAGGGTACCAAAATAGATTAACCAAGTTGCCAAAAACCACCAATAAACCTGGGTTTTTCAAGGGGGAGCTAAGCTATCAGAGATGATGATGTCACTTTTTCGAACTTTGGAATTGCACTGCATCACACGGTGGGATATGGTGACAGGACGCGCAATCCTGCAACTCCCACGCAATGGCTTCGAGCTTACATGCAACCTCATGAGCCATCAATGTAAATCCAGCTACGCTTCCTACAACATTTGGGTATTGACCTCTTCCGGAAAAAGTATTGTCGATCAATTCGACCCCAAAGGACCGACCAATAGGAAACCCCCAAAAATGGTTGGTGTCTTACTACTATAAATGATGAATATGATATGATTTGGGGGTACCCCCATCCACTACACTACCATAGAATATGTATTCCAATGCGAGCCATCTTCGATTTTTTAAATTCACTACCGACAGGGATGAAAAGCTAGGAACTGTCAGCATTAAAAGACCATCCCCTGATCATAGTACTAATATGCAACTGCTGATTATTGTTGATGATTTTCCCAGCTTTTCGACCGGCTTAGCCAGATTGCTCATTGAACATCATGGTCACCCATATTATATCCATGTAACCTTATGTTGCTGGTATGCCCCTGCAATCGTCGGCTATTGTTCCAAATTATGAGGTTGGTCAATGATTACCCGGCCTCGACACCGGTCTCACACGTGAGACAGATGTCCGAGAGGTCAATCATTACCCCAGGTCATTAAGCAGTTGTATTGTTCTTGGTACTGGTTCGTGATTTTGATTTGAAAATAGTAACTGCCACTATCTCCAACCTTCATTATCAGCAAGGCATACTTCTTGCAAAAAACAGAAATTGAATGAACATTTTTGTTGGTATCATTCATACCATTATTTCTACCATTGTTTATTCTCACCTATAATCACCATTAATCATTAACCCTCAATGAATATCACTGATAAATTGTGGGTGTTCCTCAAAGTAGGGAGGCCAGAGTCATGCCTGGTTTACTACTACAAATGACTAATATGAAGGATGATAACTGGGGGTACCCCTACGACTTGAGAAACCACCATATATCCATGTAAGCTTATGTTGCTTTACCACTACTATTATATAGCCATTACAATCGCCTATAAAACTACTAAGAAACACCCAAAACAGAGTCCCTACCACCATCCAATCGTACCTGCATGCGCAGGCATGGACCCCCGATGAGCTTGACCTGCCCTTTGAGGTGGACGTTGTTGCACGGTGAAGAATCCCAGATGGCCGCTTAATGATGGGTCACAATAGGGAATTACCAGCAATAGGGGGGATCTCCATTTAAAAAAAAAACATTCAAATATAATAATGGTTCAAGTTCATTGATCATTAAGAAAGCGAATGACATGTTGAAAAAATACGTTTACAATAGGCAACGGTGATTTAGCAGAAAACAGAAATGACCAGCAATAATAGGGATCCCAACAGAAAAGTGGAATTACCAACAATGCTCTTCACAACAGGCAATGATGATTCAACAGAAAACTAGAATTGCCAACAATATAAAGGATTCATTGCGGCTGAATGATGGTTCATTGAAGGGAATCACTATCTCTAACAATAAGAGGGTTCAATATTCAAACATAATGATGGGTCAATATCATTGATGATTCATGTGAATAATCACCAACAATAATCGGGAAAGTAATGAGGGTTTAATGATCGGATTGTTGACTGTTACGAAATTGACCTGTAGTAATGTGGATGTAAAGAACGATCAGTCATGGTTCAGACGTTTAATACGTTTGAATATTGGTTGGTACTTGTTGGAACTGGCCGAAAATCATTGATTACGGTTCAAAAACAATATCCATGGTTGCGATTGATGAAAAGTCTGAATAGTCGATCATCTTGTCTAGGCACTGTTGAACATGATCAATACGGGTTTACAATAAATGCTGGTTACTAATGCTCAACAATCATTGAAAACCCAGGACAGCATTTTTTACAATTGCCGGACTGGCTGCAGCAGTGGGTGATTCTTTCCCAGAACCAGTGAGCGACAACAGCAACACCGCAAGCTGTTTTCCACCACATCGACACGACACGTAGGGCATGTTTGTGCTTAGAATTCTGGACATGTTCCTGTTGTGTCTGCGTTATAGTTTCGTAGATTCTTGCTGGTTGCGGCCTTGTGCTTTTTGTTTATCAGCACACATGCTGCCACATGTTCACCATGAAAAGTCACACCCAAAATCCGCCAAATGGATCTCACAGGTCCACATGTATTGATACATTAAAGGGATAGAATAGATCCATGAGCCTACAGATGACTAATTACTCTACAGATTTCTCTAGATGCGATGCTGTGTTGCCGTTTCACGTTGATCTCCTGGGACTTGGCAATTTTGGGGAGGAAGACTTTCATTGCCAGCGCGTTGATGTGCTGACCACCGTGAGGGAGAGTGGCAGCCTCCCTGAATCTACCAGCAAATCGACGGAGAAACGCAGACGGGCAGATGCTGCAGAGATTGGCACACCGTATGGTAGTTTGATTCAGGATTGTGCCAGCATGTTTTCTTCATCATGTAAGAGACACATGCGTTTAGATGCAAGCTTTGCTTGACTATGCCCGGCAGAGATGGACCAACAGCCTGTCCAATCATTGACGAGGCCGGTTGACCCAAAAGGTGTCCAATGGACCTCAGATTTGGGCAGTTTATTACTGTCTGAAAGAGTTGGGAGGTTTCCCGCCCGCATATCTACCAGGACCACATGGCGATGCGCCAGCCGAGGAGCTACGATGGGAGGTACAGCGTCTTCGGTTAAAATGGGAGGAGCAGGAGAAGGATGCCCGCGAGCAGGCTGACTTGCTTCGCAGACCCAGTGGCCAAAACCAGAAGGCCACAAGCTTACTCAGCGACACCGATGCCGCGCTGCAAGCACTGTTTCAGGAAATGAGGCAGCAGCAGCAGCAGCAAATCCGACTCATGAGGAACGGCACCTGCCCCACCCCACGAGGAAGGAGGCGGACACGGTGAGCAGGTCCCGGATGAGCCCCCCTTGCCGCTCAAGAATCGGCACGGGCTATGCTGACAGCGATTGGGTCTGAAGCCACCAGCAACCCATCAATCCTGATTTTCCCATCAACTACGAGCCATCCTACTAACCGCTGCTTATCAGTTAGCAGTAGTACCCGGAAAAGCCGGGGGCGGAAGTTTCCAAAGTTATTGCACTATAAACTCAAAGAAATCGCGCCTATAATTTCCGGAGCCGACAACTGCCTATAATGTTGCAGCACCAACAACAACAACAACAACAACAACAACAACAACAACAACAACAACAACAACAACAACAACAACAACAACAACAACAACA
>VSDK01002553.1:1005267-1024284 GCA_009767595.1 Symbiodinium kawagutii | reverse complement strand
ACCACCACCACAACCACAACCACAACCACAACCACAACCACAACCACAACCACAACCACAACCACAACCACAACCACAACCACAACCACAACCACAACCACAACCACAACCACAACCACAACCACAACCACAACCACAACCACAACCACAACCACAACCACAACCACAACCACAACCACAACCACAACCACAACCACAACCACAACCACAACCACAACCGCCAACAACTAGAAAAAAAAAACAAAGCAGCCAAAAGCGGCCAGAAGCAGCCCAGAAGCAGCCCAGAAGCAGCCAGAAGCAGCCCAGAAGCAGCCAGAAGCAGCCCAGAAGCAGCCAGAAGCAGCCAGAAGCAGTCAGAAGCAGCCAGAAGCAGCCCAGGTGCAGCCAGAAGTGACAACAGTCACAAAGATCGTCGCCGGCACGAAGCTTTCGTGCGAGACTTCCTTCATTTTTCAATTTGTCAACGTCAAAAAGTGCCAACAGTCACAAAGATCGTGGCCGGCGCGAAGCTTTCGTGCGAGACTTCCTTCATTTTTCGACTTGTCAACTTCAAAAAGTGACAACAGTCACAAAGATCGTGGCCGGCGCGAAGCTTTCGTGCGAGAATTCCTCCATTTTTCAATTTGTCAACGTCAAAAAGTTCCAACAGTCATAGAGACCGTGGCCGGCGCGAAGCTTTCGTGCGAGACTTCCTCCATTTTTCAATTTGTCAACGTCAAAAAGCGCCAACAGTCATAGAGACCGTGGCCGGCGCGAAGTTTTCGTGCGAGACTTCCTCCTTTTTTTTGAACTTGTCAACTTCAAAAAGTGACAACAGTCATAGAGACCGTGGCCGGCGCGAAGTTTTCGTGCGAGACTTCCTCCTTTTTTTGAACTTGTCAACTTCCAAAAGTGACAACAGTCACAGAGATCGTGTCCAAAACGAAGCTGTCGTGGGAGAATTCCTTCATTTTTCAATTTGTCAATTTCCAAAAGTGACAACAGTCACAGAGATCGTGGCCGGTCGACGCTGTCGTGTGAGACTTCCTTTTTTCACCTTGTCAACGTCAAAAAGTGACAACAGTCACAGAGATCGTGGCCGGCGCGAAGCTGTCGTGGGAGAATTCCTTTCGAACTTCAAAAAGTGATGACAGCCATACAGATCGTCACTTGAACTCTCATTGCTTTAGCTCTCAATGCTTTAACTCTCGTGACTTTAGCTTCCCTTGCTTTAAACTCTCAATGCTTTAACTCTCGTGACTTTAACTTCCCTCGCTTTAATTTCCCAATGCTTTAACTCTCATTGCTTTAACTCTCAGCGCTTTCACTCTCAGTGCTTTAACTCTCGTGACTATAACTCCCAGCGCTTTAAACTCTCAATGCTTTAATTCTCGTGGCTTTAACTTCCCTTGCTTTAACTCTCAGCGCTTTAACTCTCAGTGCTTTAACTGCCCCTGCTTTAAACTCTCAGTGATTTAACTCTGGTGACTTTGACTTCCCTTGCTTTAAACTCTCCATGCTTTAACTCTCAGTGCTTTCTTTAATTCTCGTGACTTTAATTTCCCTTGCTTTAAATTCTCAATGCTTTAATTCTCATTGCTTTAACTCTCAGCGCTTTCACTCTCAGTGCTTTAACTCTCGTGACTATAACTCCCAGTGCTTTAAACTCTCAATGCTTTAATTCTCGTGGCTTTAACTTCCCTTGCTTTAACTCTCAGCGCGTTAACTCTCAGTGCTTTAACTGCCCCTGCTTTAAACTCTCAGTGATTTAATTCTCGTGACTTTAACTTCCCTTGTTTTAAACTCTCCATGCTTTAATTCTCAGTGCTTTAACTCTCGTGACTTTAACTTCCTTTGCTTTAAATTCTCAATGCTTCAAACTCTCAATGCTTCAAACTCTCAATGGTTTAACTCTCAGTGCTTTAACTCTCGTGACTTTAATTTTACTTGCTTTAAACTCTCAACCCTTTAACTCTCAGTGCTTTAACTCTCATGACTTTTACTTCCCTTGCTTTAAATTCTCAACGCTTCAAACTCTCAATGCTTTAACTCTCGTGACATTATTCTCCCGTGTTTTAAACTCTCAATGCTTTAACTCTCGTGACTTTCACTTCCCTTGCTCTAAACTCTCAGTGCTTTAAGTCTCGTGACCTTAACTTCCTATCTTAAGACTCTCAATGCTTTAACTCTCGTGTCTTTAGCTTCCCGTGCTTTGAACTCTCAATGCTTTAACTCTCAATGCTTTAACGCTCAATGCTTTAACTCTCGATGCTTTAACTCTCGTGACTTTAACTTCCCTTGCTTTAAATTCTCAATGCTTCAAACTCTCAATGCTTTAACTCTCAGTGCTTTAACTCTCGTGACTTTAATTTTACTTGCTTTAAACTCTCAACCCTTTAACTCTCAGTGCTTTAACTCTCGTGACTTTAACTTCCCTTGCTTTAAACTCTCAATGCTTTAACTCTCAGTGCTTTAACTCTCGTGACTTTAATTTCCCTTGCTTTAAACTCTCAATGCTTTAACTCTCGTGGCTTTAACTTCCCTTGGTTTAACTCTCAATGCTTTAACTCTCGTGACTTTAATTTCCCGTGCTTTAAACACTCAATGCTTTAATTCTCGTGGCTTTAATTTCCCTGGTTGTTCCCTGGTTGATATTAGTGATTGATGATTAGTTGTTGGTTATTAGTGGTTGGTTATTCATGGTTGGTTTTTAGCGGTTAAATATTAGTGATTGCTTTTCAGTAGTTGATTATTAGTGGTTGAATATGTGTGGTTGATTAGTAGTGGTTGATTATTAGTGGTTGTAAATGTTCGTAACACGGAATTTTCTTTGAAACTTCCTTTGGTAAATCCACCATCAACCAACATCAACCAACCATTCTTGAGCATCATTGTAAGCATTTGCCAGTTGCTTGTGACTGCACTAACCACTACTAATTAAGCACCATTAGCCATCAACCACGCCACCGCCATCATTTCTCACCACCAACCACCACCTACCACCACTAAGCTCCACTAAGCTCCAAGCCCTACCACCACCATGGCACCACCACGGCAGGGCGAGGACGTGGTGGAGCCGCCCGTCTCCTGCCGCCCCTGCTGGGCTGACGCATGGCCCAGCCTGGACGATCCGCCGAGCTCCGATCCGCCGAGCGAAACCACGGTGCAGCTCGCTGCGCTGCGCGGGGGGTACAGGGCGCGGTGAGATGAAGCAGTGGATGGACCAAGTAGATTTCAATGGTTAATCTAATATGGCTATGTATGGCTAACCATGGTAAATTGTCACTGCAAACCATTGATTTACTAGATTTCAAAGGTTGATCAATGGTTTTCCAAGTGGATTTTTCTGTTGCTAGTTGATGAAGTAAGATAGAGGCGCCAGGCAAGAAAGCAAAAAAATAGCAAGTGCCCCACAAAAGGACCTGGCATGAAATCCGCCCCCAATAAACAAAGAATTATGAAATCCACCTCGAAAAAAGGGCTATGCAGCAAGAGGGGCGAGCTGGACAGAAGGGCAGCCCGTGCCCGTTGCAACTCGGAAATGCAAAGCTCAGCAATCTGTTTTTTTCATTGTTTTGACAAGTTTTTTTTTGCGCGGGACAGCTCTACAAGAGTACGCTTGCAGGATTTTATCTCATTTTGGTTGTTGGACATCGTTTCTGGAATGGCAGATTTAGAGGCTCTATCCCATCTTATTTTGAGCATCTCTCACCCTTTTTTGAAGAACCACTATGACAATAGATCTTTCAACACTTGGTAACCATCCTGGTTGGGTATTTGTTTTGGGCTACTGGTTTCGGAGGTTCTCCTCCATCTAGTTTGGAAAATGCGTCGCCATTTTATGAACCACCAGCAATCCATGGAGGGCCTTGCCGAAGCTACTTCAGAGTGGTCCCCGTGGCTCTCATTTCCTTTGCCCACCTGACAAGCCAATTATATCTTCCACAATTCACACTTACTCTAGTTGTAAACCAATTCAATGTTCAACTGGGGGCCGGAGTCCCTTGTACAATCCCTATTGTTGCTGCTGGTTTTCCTTCGTCCGTAACCATGAATGTACCATGATAAACCATCCTTGACTACGAATCAATCGCGAATTCACAGTGAATTTGACATTCCAAGCACAACAAAACCATAACCAAAATGTTTGGTGTTGACTTATCGGTGATCTTTGGTATTGATTGCTGTCCCCCGCAAAAAATGTTTACTATCAAGATCTACTCTCTCAGCAGCTGATCTCCGACAGGAAGACTTACTGCTATGCGAGGAGGCAATTCGCGCGCAGGTGATGGTGTTTGCTGATCCATGGCCAACTGGCTGGTGGTTTGAAACATGTTTTCCCCCATATTTGGGATGGTTGGTTGATACCCTTCATAAAGGCTGAGACCACCAACCAGGAATCTGCTGGGCACATACATAGCGGTCAATAATGGTTCTAGATTGTTGATGAACCATTACTAATTACTGAACCTCCCTACGTTTCAAGGTACCTCAGTTTTTTGGTCAACATTTTGATCCAGTGCTACGTGATATCGACCAGCGGACAAATCACAATAATCCATTGAGATTTTTTGGGGGCATATAGCCAACAAATCAGATGCTTACTGAAACATGCACGAACCCACTTTAAAAAGGTAAGGTTCACCACCAAAATGATTGGTGCCCCCAACTTGCTGGTTTCCATGGCATTGATAAGTTTTGGGATGGTTTGGGCGTGTCACTACACGTGGACAGGCCCAAATATTCCAACACCAAATGTGTCCTGTCATGTTGGTCTCACTAAACAACCTGGTTTTGAAGGAGATCATTGTTAGACTTGAATACCAAGTTGAGCCTTGGCATGGGATAAATGTTTGCTTCATGGTGATTGTCCCAGCGGCACCGCTGATTCGGCTGGAGGGGTGATGGACAAAATGCGCAGATTATGACATGATTAGACCACGTGGAATCCCACAAAGGCCGGCACCATCTGGCACTACTCTGTACCAACAATGGGTGAAACTCGCTTGCATTTGGTGAACTTGATACTTTGTCCAACAAGTAGCATTGCTTAATGACCAGTTTAAAGGCCACAGCAGATACGCCATGGCGAACAATTGTCGGATATAGTAGCCTATAATCTATAGCTGATATAACAAGCAATAACAGGGATGTACAAACGATGCCAAAGCTGCTGCCGATGATGAATGCTGATGGTTCATATGCCGTTGTCATTGCGGTAAGCAACTTGTTCAGGCAAATCATGCACACTTTCAAAAACATTGATCTACGCATGAGCCTTTTTAGTTGGGTTCTTTCATTTAGAATGTTTATTTACTAGCAGGGACCGCATGGCCGCAAAAGCGTACCACAAGGAAACCCGGCAGGAGGGATTTGATGTTCAAGGTGATTTCCATTGGTTGGGTCAGTCTACAAGCCAGGATAACTAGTCTGGCTCTGATAGAACGATGCCTAGGTGAGTTGCGTAAGAGCTTGCTGAGCCTAATGGTCATGGACCAGTTTCTAAGGCTATCATATAACCATTGTTGACCAAGAATACGAAGCGTTTTTGAGGCATTATTGGGGGTTTCTCAAAATGGGGAGCCCAAAAAATGGCCAGTTTATTACTATAAATATTTAATAAAGGATGATTAGGGGGTACCCCTATTTTGAGAAACACCCTATTGACCCTAGAGTGTGCCATTAATAATCTCAGGGTGTAACCATGATTAAGCATCAGTGGCCATCGTGAACAATCATATAATCATCATAGAATACAACATCGTGAACTCACTATTCACCATGTATGTTTGTCGCTGTGCTACCAACCATAAATCATCGTGAATGATCATTATCAACCAGGTGTTTACCATTGTTAATCATCATATAATCATATATCAAAATCAATCACCATTATTAACCATCATCAACCATCAATAAACCATTATCCAATGGTTGAGGACAATTAGTGATAACATTGATGAGTGTAATATCCGTCATGGTTGAATCATTATCAACCATTGCTAACACCTTCCCAGCCCAGATGCTCCATGTATGGTATACTCACCTGCATAACTGGGTCAATTTAAGAGGTCAATGTAGGCAAGTACGCAGAAAACATGGAGTATCCGGGTAGCCATCACTAGACCATGATGGTTGGTTTATACAAGTATTAGGCTACCTAAATAGCGTATTTGCCTACCATATACGTAGCCGTCAATAAACCATGATGGTTGGCTACCCTCGTTTAGAGGAAATCAACGGTCCCTCGCACACGAAACGCCATGCAGGACGAAGGTATCGCGGACATGCCATCAGAGGTGCTCGCGGTCGTGATTCAGCACGCCCTGGGATGAGTTGGTTAAGGAGATCAATCCAACAAGATCTGTGATAGCCAGTAGCATAGGTTACAGCCTGAAGGTTGTTAATAGTTGTGAATTGATCAGTATTAATATAACAACCATTAGTGTACCTATCCATATTGATATGCAACAGCTATATTAGTGTAATGTCAATCAATATGGATACTTCATACTCGTAGCTGTTGTGAACCACTATTTGTTGTACAGTTAATAGCCTAAGGTTTTAATTTACCCCCAATCATAGGGACTGACATATGATACAGCTACTATTTGACGGAAATGATCTAGTTGTAGCCTGATTGGTTAAAGTCATACTTAATACAGTATTTGACAACCAGCGGCTCCTTGATTGGTTTCAGTAATTGACTTTGGTCTCTGTAACGGGTTGATTAACCAACTAACAAGTGGCCTCGTCCCTATTAATCCCTATTGTGAGTAGTTTGGTAATAGCTATTTAGCGACAGATTGGTAAACCAAGAATCATAGGTTTAACTCCAACGAGGAGCCCTTTCAATCGCAAATAGGGAGCCAATCGAAAGCAATTGGTTGATTGTTGGCCCTATTTCAATCAGCTAATTTAGATGATAATTCAATTATTCAAGTAGCTATTGAAATTGGGCTATTAGCTGATTCAATCAACCAATGGTTTGACGCTTTGAAAGCCAATCAGCTATTGTTCAAAATCGCCATCCAACAATGCAATTGGCAGCCGCCATCAGCTGATTGGTTGAGCCACCGACGGAACCAGTTGGGTTTACTCAGCAGATGACCGACCGCCGCACTGCTTCGTTGCTTGCCTGGTTGCAATTACCAGTGGCTGGTTGGCTTGAGATGGTTGGAAGCAATAGTGCTTGGTTGCTTGGTTGCTGGCTTGATTGGTATGTGTTCGCGCTGGTCGTGATTCTCAGCGGTGCGGGTTGCCAACTCACCGTTTTTGTGGATGTCGAACTCCTCTTGCTAGTTCCCTATCTAACTTTTTACACTAAGGGGAAAGCGAACAATGAGTAAATCAAATGCAGTTTTGCCATAGAGTTTCACCTTCAGATATGGGTGGTTTATCAACATTTGGATATCTCAGTCATAGCCAACCATTGTTCACTTGTTCACCATCTATAGTTGGCCATAATCGATTGTCGACCGAAATTAACCAACAATAGAAACAACCAAAAGATGGATAATTCACCAGTGGGAATCTCACATCAGCTGGGTTGAGAGGTGTTTACCTTGAACGCGGCCAAGAGTCGCTACAACAGATTTGTAGCCGACCTATGTGTTATGTCTTTCCGACCCAGCAGACCGCAGTACCACCACATCACCGCCACCAAAACACCAACACAAAAAAACTGACGCCAAAAAACATCCCGCCAAGACCTCTAGAAAACCACAAAACACTGCTGCCGCCAGAAGAACATCAAAATTCAACCACCAGAGCACCGCAAAACACAACATCCGAAACACCAAACAATTTTAAACGTACACACCCGGACAGCGGCGTACGGACATAGAGATACATAGGCGCGCACACACATGGACGGACACAGACCGCTCCGCATAAACTACATCAAGAAGAACATGTGATCATGCGAATATATCCATCACTGCACACGCAAGCACTCACTCAAACGCACACATACACATGCACGCACAGGAATGTGAGGGGTGAAAGCAGTTGTGGAAACAAGAACTTGCCAGGAAGTACAGCGAGGCTTATAATGGATATTGTTGTGATGTTCGTCGGTTTTTGAAAGCGACAAAACTAATTTCCCGGAATTTAAGTTGGATGTGAAAGAGTTCTGAGAATTAATTTGTGCCTGAAAATGGCTGGAATTGTCTACTTCATCAGCTTAACACCTTTGGTATTGTTATCCCATAGTAGATGTTCATGCTACAAACATCAAGTCCCATAACTGAGTGGATACCTATAGTTGTGAGCCATCACTATGCAGGATACACTCATTCTAGTTCCTTGATACTGCCGTGAAACTTGGTTGTTCTACCAAAGACATCATGGTTGGCCAAAAATATTTCCACTTATGAAAGTTATCATGGCGATCCTGCTGCAGCTGAGAACCTGCGAGGCCCCAGTAGACCAAGCCGAGCAAAAGTTGGAGAAAGCCAAAGCATGTGCACCGGAGGTTAGTGGGGATGTTTGGGATAGGAACAGTGGAAGCATCACCTATGGCTTGTGACTGGCAGTGCTGGCTCGTACCGCCTAATCATGCTCAATGATGGTGGGTAATTCATATTGATGGTGAATTATGTATGCCTAAACAATCACCCTGGACTACCAGGCTTGTGCCAACCTGTGGATTCCAATCCAGGGAGAAGGAGCAGAAACAACTCTGCAAGCTACTCCATGAGATCATGAGGCAGGGTGAGTTTCCACATCCTATTGTGGTACCACCCCAGGAGGGGCAGCAGCACATTTTCGTGGCCAAAGAAAGCAGGATGATAGCAACAGATGCCTTAGTGGATATCTTGCAAGATGCCATGGCAGTGTTGCCCTTCAAGATGCTGGTGTGTGGATTTGGGATGAAGCTGCCAGGCAAAGAATTTTATTCGAACCTGGAGCAGAACTGGAACTTCATCAGAGGAGCTCTTCCAGATGATGAAGCCTTGCCTCTGATCATGGAAGCCAAGCTGGACCTGGGCATCACTGTGGCCTCTGAGGATGTGATAGCCCTTAGGCCTGACAGAAGCTTGCATGCACAGGCTGGGTTGTTAGGCTTCAAGCCTGAAACTGACAGGTACTCTATGTTTGGAGTCCTGGGGCACGGATTTGGAGGGTACAGCTGCAGTGCCAGCAACCAGGAACCAGATCTTGAATCAGGGCATTGCTGCTTCTTGAGCTTCAAACTATTCCCAGGAGGCTGGGTTCATCACTTGAAGGCCCATGGGGTCCCACCCCTTTTGGTTGAACAGCTCAACCAACAGCAGTTTAGCAGGCTGCAGCCCAAAGCGGAGTCAATGGTCCAGACCATGCAAGCGGTTGACAGGCTGATGAATGAATGGTTGACAGAAGGGAATATTCCAGGGCGTACTTGTGTGAGTGTGGGATAGTGTGTGATAGCGTGGGTACATTGGGCACTCCAAACACAATGAGTTTTCCAGTTGAAGATGATATGTGGATATCCAATGTTGGTTGCCCCGCATCCCAAGGCTACGAAAATGATGAGGTAAACCACCAAGTTTGTGGTTTCTGAAAGGACAAAACCAAATGTGGTGAATGGATAAGAATGCTTAACTCTTGGTTTCTAATGATGATCAATGGTTAAGAGTGGTGGCTTGTTGGTGTCACGAATCCGAACAGCACTGGCTGCCGCACACTTGTGACCATTAAAAGAATGTGATGGGCAAAAGCAGTAGTAAAACCAGAGGCTTACCGGGCAAAACAGCTAGGATGCTGAGTTGGCTGATAGCAGATACAGCCAACTTGTTCGGTTTTTTCATACAGACAAGACTCTTACTCTTCTCCAAGAACTGACTTCGGATGTGAAACAGCCGCCCTTTCTGAGAGCTGAATCATACCTGCAAATGGCTGGAATTGTCCACTTGACGACATTGTTCCCCTTACTTGAATATGTACATCATGCATTTACACAAATTCATCCTACTTCACAAACGAATGTTGCCTGACTGAGGGGATACCCACTGATTTCAGGTCATGATTAAGCCGGATTAACTGCATTTAGTACAGCTCTCAAATACTGAAATGAGTGAAGAGATGGTTGCCGCAACAAAGACGTCATGATTGGCCAAAAATATTTTCAATTCTGACAGTTGTCATGGTGGTCCTACTGCAGCCAGCTGAGAACCTGCGAGGCCCCAGTAGACCAAGCCGAGCAAAAGTTGAAGAAAGCCAAAGCATGTGCACCGGAGGTCAGCGGGGACGTTTGGGATATGAACAGTGGAAGCATCACCTATGGCTTGTGACTGGCAGTGCTGGTTCTTACCGCCTGATCATGCTCAATGATGGTGGGTAATGCATATTGATGGTGATTTATGTATGCCTAAACACGGTTGACAGGCGGATGAAGGAATGGTTGACAAAAGGGAATATGCCAGGGCGTACTTATGTGAGTGTGGATCCATTGGGCACTCCAAATACAATCGGGTTTCCCATTTGAAGATGATATGTGGATATCCAATGTTTGTTGCCCCGCAACCCAACGCTACGAAGCTGATCAATTAGGTAAACCAACAAGTTCGTAGGTTCTGTATGGACAATACCAATTGCGGCGAACGGATAAGAATCCTTACACTTTTGGTTTGTAATGATGAATCATGGTTAATTAATGAACAGTGATCAACAGTGCTGGCTTGTTGGTGTCATGAATCCGAACAGCAATGGCTGCTGCGTACTTGGGGCCATCAAGAGAATGTGACGGGCAACAGCAGTGGTGAAAACAAAAGCTTACCGGGGAAAGCAGCTAGGATGCTGAGCTGGCTGATAGTAGATATATAGATATGGCTAGCTTGTGCGGTTTTTTCAAAGCGACAAGACTCTTACTCTCTAGTCGCTGTTTTTGAGAGCTGAATCATGCGTGCAAGTGCCTGGAATTGCCCACTTAACTAGGTTGGCGACTTTGACCAAGTTCCCCTTGCTAGATATGTACATGGATTTACTATGATTTACATGGATTTACTCATATTCATCCTACTTCAGCAAGGAATGTTACCTGACTGAGTGGCTACCCATGATTCTGAGCCATGATGAAGCAGGATTGACTGCATTCAGTACAGCTCTCTAATACTGAAGTGAGTGAAGAAATGCTTACCGCACCAAAGAAATCATGATTGGCCGAGATTGGTTCCAATTCTGAGACTTGGCATTGTGATCCTGCTGCAGCCAGCTGAGAACTTGCAAGGCCCCAGTAGACCAAGCCGAGCAAAAGTTGGAGAAAGCCAAAGCACCTGCACCGGAGGTCAATGGGGATGTGTCGGCGATGAATCGTGGAAGCAACATGCATGTCTCATGACCGTTAGTGATGGCTCATACCGCCTAATCATGCTCAATGATGGTGGGTAATGAAAACTTTGATGATGATTTTTTGTGTTGAAACATGGTTGAGAGGTGATTCTATGAACGGTTGACAAAAGGGAATATTCCAGGACGCACGTATGTGAGTGTAGGTACATTGGGCACTCCAAATACCATGAGTTTTCCGATTGAAGATGATATGCGGATATCCAATGTTGGTTGCTCCGCATCCCAAAACTACGAAAATGATGAGGTAAACCACCAAGTGTGTGTGCGTTCTATACGGACAAAAGCAATTATGGTCAACGGATAAAAATGCTTCACTCTTGGTTTGTAATGATGAATAGTGGTTCATAGTGATCAACAGCAATGGCTGCTGCGTGCTTGGGGCCATCAAGAGAATGTGACGGGCAACAGCAGTGGTGAAAACAAAAGCTTACCGGGGAAAGCAGCTAGATGCTGAGCTGGCTGATAGTAGATATATAGATATGGCTAGCTTGTGCGGTTTTTAAAAGCGACAAGACTCTTACTCTCTAGTCGCTGTTTCTGAGAGCTGAATCATGCGTGCAAGTGCCTGGAATTGCCCACTTAACTAGGTTGGCGACTTTGACCAAGTTCCCCTTGCTAGATATGTACATGGATTTACTATGATTTACATGGATTTATTCATATTCATCCTACTTCAAAAAGGAATGTTACCTGACTGAGTGGATACCCACGATTCTGAGCCATGATTAAGCAGGATTGATTGCATTCAGTACAGCTCTCTAATACTGAAGTGAGTGAAGAAATGCTTACCGCACCAAAGAAATCATGATTGGCCGAGATTGGTTCCAATTCTGAGACTTGGCATTGTGATCCTGCTGCAGCCAGCTGAGAACTTGCAAGGCCCCAGTAGACCAAGCCGAGCAAAAGTTGGAGAAAGCCAAAGCACCTGCACCGGAGGTCAATGGGGATGTGTGGGCAATGAATCGTGGAAGCAACATGCATGGCTCATGACCGTTAGTGATGGTTCATACCGCCTAATCATGCTCAATGATGGTGGCTACTGGGTTTTGGATGGTTGATGTTTCATTTTCCTTCATAGTTCACCATGTCCGACCGGCTGGTGAATGAAACGATGATAAGTACAAGTAAATGATTGGGAGTGTATGTGAGTGTTACTAGGTACGGTACATTAAAGACCATCAGTCTTCCCACGGTGATATGCGGAACAGTATCGTTGAATCTTGGTAGGTTTGCATCCCAAGCTACTTATGATTATGTTTGTTAGTTCACGACTAACAAAACCGAGTATCGACAGTAGAACCCAAGCTTTTGCCGGTTTTGTGGTTGTTTTCAGGATTTGAATATTTCACTTGTTGATATTCACCGGATAGAACCGCTGAGCAATCAATTTTGCTAAGCTGGCTGGCAATAGATATGACAGGCTTATTCCACGGCTTTTTTCTGAGCAACAAGACTCTGCTCCAAGAGCTTACCGTGGCGAAAAGAGTAGCTCATTCTGAGAGCGATTTTTCATGCCTGTAAATGGCTGGAATTGTCCACCTAACTAGCTGGGCAACTTTGATATCCTTAGCCTATGCGCAAAAGCAATGCATTCTGCTCGCAAACATCGACTACCCAAGTGGATGCTACAATATCAATCATGAACCAAGTTAGGTTAGTCAGTGATCAGAGTTACACCAACATTCATTGATGAATTGGTGCGAGGTATGGATTGGTAATGATGATGAATTCACATTGACAAGAGTCCTTACAATGTGCTTACCAAGAATTTCTAAGACTAAGTATCATTACTCGTGTCTTATTGTTTTATCACCAACTTATCACAGTGTACTAACCATTTGTAGTAGAAAACTATTCTGAGCTTGGGGATCCCCAAACTGGCTTGAGAAACCACCAACTAGTAGTTGCTTAACCATTATTGTTGGTGATTATTCCCGACTAATCCTTATCATTTATCATCAGAATCCACTGCAAATGGCTTGAGAAACCACCATATCAACCTCCAACATTTGGGCCCCCGAATCGGGCCATTCTTAGCCATTCTAAGCCATTATTAGCCATTATTAGCCATTAATCATCACTAATGAATCATTGTTAGCCACTATTATCAACCATGTATTTGTTAACCTGTCAATTAACCATCATTAACCACTAATCAAGCTGACCAAGTATTGACTAATCAACCACTAATCATGATTAACCACAAATAAACACAGGTGATAATCACCTAATTGGTCATTATCAGCCATTATTAGCCATGTTTCATCAACTAATTAAACATGATTAACCATCATTAACTATCATTAACCATCATTAATTAACCACAATCATCATCCACCATTTGTACCCAGCTCTTATCACTTGCGCCACCGCGTGGAGATTCGCTCTTCACCTTGGCCAGGTCGCCAGTGACGGGCAAAAAACCACGGTCCAGAAGACGAAGGAGGCGAGTTGGTGATGCCACCCTGGTTCCAGGGGAGCTTTAGGGGTCCTTAAGGGGAGCTTTCAGGGGGACCTCAAGGGAGGTTTCAGGGGTAGGGGTTTGTTAGCTGATGATGGTTACTGATGGTTCTTGAAGGTTGATGGCCATTGGTAGTGGTTAGTGGTTGATGTTGGTTGTGGTTGATAGGGTGGTTTCTCAAAATAGGGAACCCTAAAAATGGTTGGTCTACGGTTTCATAGTTGATTAAGGATGATTTAGGGGTACCCTATTTTGAGAAACCACCGTTGTAAAGGGCTGATGATTCATGACGGGTTGGGAGTAGTCAATAATGATTGATATTTGTTGATAGTGTTTGGTGATGGTTATGGATCTTCAGTGATTGTCAATGACGGTTGGTCGTGATTGATGATGGGTAGTGATGATTGATATATTAACATTGATAGTTGATAGTGTTTTATAGTTCTTAAAGATGCTTGGTTGATGGGCAATCATCCCTTAGCAGCCCTGCATTATCATAAGGGAAAACACCAAATTGGATAGACTAGGATGCCATTCCATTGAATTGAACTCAACTGGTTAACCAAGTCTAAACATCATCGAAGAAGATTGTTGGTTTTAAGCATGAACCATCAAATACCATGCCAATGCATTGTTGGTTCTTTGAAGGTGATCATTGGCTTTAAGTATGAGCCATTGAATACCATGTGAAGATCATTCTTAGCTTTGTAGAACTAAGGTAATTGGCTGCTGCCATTGCTTCAGATTTGCTAGTCGACGATGCTGAACGATGGTTATGCAACGACAATGATAGCAGGTTTCCTGATTTTCCATGCTTGCTTGCAGAATCTCTAGAAAAGAGTGTTATTGTTTAGATAACGGTTGATATTGATGCTTGATACCGCACAAGTCGCCAGGAGATGATGATTGGTGGTTATTACTCATGATTGATGGTTGATTATCACTGATTTTCGTTGTTGATGATTAGTATCAGAAGTCTTCACCTTGGGATGGTCACAGAAGAGTTGGGGCGTTGGGCTAGTGGCGATCCACACTTATGACGGTTCTGTTCATCAAACAAAACATAGTACAACATGCCATGAAGAAATGGTGCTTTCTTAAAATAGGGGCACCCCCAAATCATCCAGTTAATAAACCATTTATAGTACTAAACCAACCATTTTTGGGGCTCCCTATGGCTTGAGAAACCACTAAATACTCATCACGGTGCATCACGCATCACAACTCAGCGAGTCATTCGGAGTCGGCGGCGCTCCGCCATTCGGGTTGGCTCTGGGAGCGGCCGCGGCCGACCACGGTGAAGCTGGCGCTGGTGGAGCAGATGGCTTCCGAGCGCTGGCGGTGCGTTCTCCGCCATCGCAGGGGAAACTTCCAGGAACCATCCTATCCCATGCCTCTACCACTTGGTGGGCGATGTTCCTCCTAAGGAGGCTTTCGGCTTCCTGAACATTTTTGTGCCGTATCTGTCTTGGTAACTTTGTTGTTGCTCTCATTCTCATTCTTGCGCTGTCTCATTGTGCAGGGTGCATCCTCATGCATCAATTTGCCTAGCAGGCAAGTTCACAAAGGAAAAGGATTGCGAAGACGTCCTTGAGCAGGAGAAGTGCATCGTTGCCACTCCTGTGGCATGCGCCATCAAGTATCTAGATGCTGCTCCTAAAGCCTTGGGGCCCTTTCTGCGTTCCACATTGCCAAGAGAAATGACCCAAATTCTTACACATGCTGACGATGGTTCAAGCGGAGTATTTTTGCCAAACTTTTTATTTCGAAAAACCCGTCAACGTTCTGCTCCAGCGGCGAAGCGAATTATGTTCATGGCTTTGGGACAGCACTGTATCCCGCATTCCGCCCCTACGCAAGTTCTGACCTGGTGCTGTTTTCTCTGTCGTCATCATCGTCATCGTCGCTGTTGCTGTCGCCAACTTTGTTGCCATAATGTTTGCACAGGCCAAATACCAAATGTTGCCAACCATTGGGCAATTGAGCGGTGAATAGTCTAGAATATGCCATAGCATGGCATAGCCACCGTCATAGCCATACAACAACATACGAGCATGTTTATACAAAAAACAGCTATTGAGCAATGGATGGGCGATATGGCGTTGTTCACTGCTTGTTTTTCTAGCAGAAAGCCGTGGCACAGCCCAAGGCCGCGGATAAAGCCGAGAAGACCAAGGCCGCCTCACCAGTGACATCATCAGGCGCGAGGGGTTCAGCGCCGTTTTGGGCTTCACATGACTTGCACTCCGGCGATTGGACATAGCCAGAAAATCATTGTATTTTACAGGAAAACCACAGGACACCATCATTGCAAGATACAATAAATATGGGGTCTCTTTACAAATAATTAACAATTACTGGGTGGATTCTCCATGACGATGTTACATCGCCAAGGGGTAAGTGCGCCAATAGGCTTAGGGATTAATTATATTTCATGTGCATGTGTTATTATTAATGCTTGTTGATGGTGGAAATGATCATTGATGATGGCTCGTGGTGAGTGGTGGTTGATGATGGTTGAAAATGTTTAATGATGGTTGATGATGGTGGCTGACGGTTTATGGTGGTTTACAGTGGTTTATCTAATATCTTTGAAGGGTATGACGAACCTGTTCAAACCCAACCATTGGGTCTCCGGACAGACGTGTGAAGGTGATAGAAATACTGTCTAGAAATCATGAAGTTCTCCACAACCACAAGCGCCAGTCAGAAGATGACACGAAAAAGGTTCTTGGTGGAGTGTTGGGTGACTTAAGCACTCCATTCTATCAGGTGCTCCTTGAACATCAGGAGAAGGAGATGAAGAAGGCCTTTTTCTTAACTTCTGTTGAAGTTGTCAGCCCCCTACGCTGCCTTGATGATGAGAGCATCAGCGACTACATCCCGCAGACCTACTTGGATGACCCAAGCGACTTTGACAGCGAGCCTGAAGGTGAGACAATCCATGTGAGTATCTATGATTTCAGGGGTCGCAAACTCTTCACCCTTCGTTGCCATTGACATCAGTGTGGAGACGCTCGAGGACATGGCCCACAAAAACAGGAAACCAGGGGGGGGGGGTGTAAAGATTTCTGATTTTGTTGCATGTGGTGACTAAATTTGTTTCATAATGTAGGAATTGAAACTACCACCAGTAATGAATGATAGCAACTAAGCGACTCTCACGTAAATGTTCCTGCAAAGAAGTCTCACGTTTTTCAGAATTAAAGAGTCACGGTAGTTGGTCGGAGAGATATGGTCAACGGTGGATCCAGGTCTTAATAAACCCACATCTCTCACACATCCAATCTCCTAATATTACCTCTTAATTCGACCTGCCCCTTGGCTCCCCGAAAAATGCTTCGTTGGACCAGTCGAAACTGGTCATTGATCACCTACATCTCCTGGCCACGATGACACGTCGTTGACCACTGGCTTCATCAACCTGCGAAACTGCGCGCAGGCGGTGAGGTGAAGCCAGCTGCTAAGCCCGCAGCCAAGCCAAAAGTTGCCAAAGCCAACGCCAAAGGCGGGAGTTGGAGCCATTGGATGGGGATGAGTGATGCAAGACATATGCGTATAGATATATATACTTTTTGATTTATTGAGCTTTGAATCGCCACATGCGGATCCGAAACTTATTATTCCTTCCGTTCATATGTTTCACAATATCTTTTTCCATTATTTGTGGATTTCTGCAAGGTTGTTAAGCATCATTAGCCAAGTAGATCATGCTAGTTTTCCTGGGGCGATCCCGCCCAGACTTTTTGTTGCGCAGTATGTGCCTCAGATTGTCATAAGCAGATTCAATGTCGCTCCAATGACCGCGTGAGAATAGCCACCGTCAAGTACTACAGAATAATTGGTGTGGATGATTTTCAAGCAAATGTTATAGTTGCAGCCACATTTGGGGTGGATATAAATTGTGGATGGTGCAGTTGGTGTTTTTGAATCGGGTGCGCTGACCATCCAGACGGAGAAAAGCTTTCTGGCCGAGGATTTCTACAATGTGAACTCCTCGCGTTCAGGACTCCTCGCGTGGTGCACCTGCTTGGGCAACTTGTCACGGTGGGCGAGTTGCGCTACACATCCAAGAATGACATGGCCATCAGGGAGGGCGTGTTGGTGGACGGCAACAATCGTGCGCTGAATTGCTTCTTTATCGGGCACATTGCAGAGGAGCTGACGGCAAAGGCGGGTAAGTAACAATGCCAGTGTCATCGCTGAACATCGGCCTCCGGGGTTGTGATGTTGTTTCCTGAGTGATTGCTTTCGCTTCCTCTGAATAGGTTGATGGTGTAATTCACCCCTGCCAATTCAAGAAACATAAAAAGAAAGGCAGGAGAAAAGGGGGAAAGTAAAGGGAAAGATAGAGGAAAAGAAAACCATCAAGCGAAAGAGAACGGTGAAGAACAAGGTCAAGAAGAACAAAGGAAAAGAGATAGGGAGACAAGAGAGAATGCAAAGAGAAAGAGAAAGATCCAGAAAAAGATAACCAGGAAGGCAAAGAGAAAAAGAGTGAAACAAGGAATGAGAATTGATTCATTCATCATCTATGGATTATGTCATTATGATAGTCAGTGAGTGACAGTTAACAACCATCACCAGCTATCATAAAACATCATTCTCCAGGAGAACCGTTGTAGTAACCACCGGTGCTAGCATTAGTTGCACTTATTGTCCAATCAACGCCCCCTGATACATGTTCCACAATCAAAATTGACCATCCTATTCACAGATTGCCTTACAGTAACTTGTGATTAGCACTGAGTATTAGATAGTATTAGCATAAGACCAGAATCTCAATGATTAGCCATGTATTTGTTTTTAAGTGGCTAATCACCAGAGTCCAAGTGTCTAATTATCAGATTAATGACGACTTAACCATTAGATTTACCACTCTGTCTATATTGAATCATTGTATGAGCTCATCTACATGCACATGATCAACGACACCCATACATGATTCCATCATATTTCATGATTAACCACTAACCACTATCTACAATGATCGCATAAAACATTTGCGCGGCAACCTGGACGTTGCTCCGCGCTTGCAACGTGTGGGGCGCACGACCAGCAAAGTCCATACATGTATGCGGATACACGGGAGATTTGATATGTTCAGTCGTGCATGCAGAGGCCAGAGGGGGTGGGAGATTTGATATGTTCAGTCGTGCACGCAAAGGCCAGAGGGGGTGGGAGATTTGATATGTTCAGTAGCGCACGCAGAGGCCAGAGGGGGTGGGAGATTTGATATGTTCAGT